>OZ023249.1:8245384-8363754 GCA_964006365.1 Trididemnum miniatum
GAATAGAATTAAGATGTTTGTAAAATTCGGTAATGTGGGCGCGTTTTTCAAAAGTAGCAAAGCACGCGTTTTTCAAAATTATCCACGAAGATTTCAAAATTATTTCCACCATGCTAGAGAAAAACGGCTATCCGACTGGATTTCTTAATCAGCAAATTCGAATTTTTTTCAACAAAATGCATGAAAAAGTAAAAACTCCAGAAGTCGAAGAAAAACTAGACTCTGAAAGCAAAACAAGACCCATATTCTCGATTGTAAAACTACCGTATATCGGAGACATGTCTCATCAAATTGAAAAAGAAATTCGGCAATATCTATTCAAAAAACTTTCCCAAAAATCAAAATTTGTTATGGTACACGAAACAACAACTATTGGCCAAAAATTCAGGTACAAGGACCGTCAAACACTGCTACACAGCTCAGGAGTAGTGTATAAACTCAATTGCTCATGCGGACAATCATACATTGGACAAACCAAAAGAAATTTGAAGATTAGAATCAATGACCATATGCCAAAAAACTCAACTAAGAATGAAACTGATGTGTCCCAACACTTGAAAAATAACCCAGACCATACGATGAACTTTCATTCCCCCGAAATACTAGCTCACAGCAATAATATCCGAAAACTCCGCATCAAAGAAACTCTACTCATCCAAAATCTTCAACCACAATTAAATATTGATGACTCTTCCAACCCCATCTACCTATTTAACATTTAGCTCACTTCGCACAATATTCGTGTAGGCCTAAATCGCAATTAGTAACGTGTTTAATTTCCATTTATATTCAACGTCTTTTTTTAGTTATGATTTAATTAATCCTACAGTGTTTGTACTTAATAATCCTACTACTAATCTAGTCACTCCAGTTGCACGTAATTGTTTAATTTGCCCCTTTAGTTATATTTTACGTAAATCCCAACTACTTTGTTTATGACGTAATAGTTATGCTGTATTTAAAATAATTTCTTTCTTGTGCTGGTTATTCTAGCCTAGTGCCTATGTAGTTTCACACTGATGATGGTATAAGTTTTTACCGAAACGTTTGTGAGTATGATTGCAAATATACTGGCTATAATCTTTCTATGGCATTGGTTTACTTGCCTGTCTATAACGCGCAAAAGGTTTTCATCAACGCATAAAACTGTTCAGTTCCAAAAGACCTGTTCGCACTGTAGATCGGAGTAAATAATAATTTGCTTTGAAACGCTATATGTCTTGTTATTACCATATTGCTTCACGCTACAATAAAACCGAATTGTCTCTTTTGTTCTATATCTAAGACACCCCTTCACTCGAACTGCTGAAGATTTGACCTTAAATGAAAGCCTACCAAAGCAGATACGCGGGCTCTCCAGTTTGCTTTTTCTTACCCAGTCATTCCAAACTGTTTTTCATAGTTGAAATTTAACAAAAGCACTGCTGGACATAAGCCCAAGTTTAAACGGTTTCTCTCAAATACTGCAATTTATATAATCTGATGGAAATTTTCATTTTCATCATGCGCTTTTCTGGCTCATTATTTATATACAATATTTGGGCTTACAATTGCTCCATCTTTTTAGGGAATTCTGCGAAGAATGTGCATCGAAACACTAAATTCTGCAGACAGTTGATGCTATCTAATGCGTCCTGAATAGCACAAAAGGCTTGAATGAAAGCGAACGGAAAAAACAATTGAGACAAATGGTAAAATAAAAACTTCTCAGATGCATAATATGCGAAAACAGACGTTTTAGGGGGAAAACTATGAACTGATAACTTGTCGAATTTATTCCAAAGAAGTGTGTTGCTGCTTACCGATTGTATAACATTTGCACTAAACATTGTTTGCCCGTCTTTGTTTCCTGTGTTCTATTCTAACGTATGGGTGTCATGTTTTTTTAGCCTATTTTGTTTGGTTAGTTTTTATGCAACATCATGACTGTGGCTGGTTGCTTATTGACATAATTTTGCTTCAGCGAAATATCTGACTGACATAACGTAAATATAATTAGGCATAGTCGAAACCTTCGTGACACAAGCTCTTGGTTATGGTTGAGAGCTACTGTAATTGCCTTTTAACATCTTGTTAAACTTGATTGCTGCTAACCTTGTTTTTGTGAGCGCACAATAGTTTGCACTTAAAGTGCACAGTAAATTGTTGATAATAACTGAAATTAATTAATTTTATGTATCATAATACTTCATTATTTTGTATCTTTGCAAAAGCATTATTTTGTATTGTCTCTGCGTATGCACTTCATTTTTTATTCTTTGAGTAGCATACTGTAACTGCTCCGTATCTATGATTGTTTATTTTTTTACATACATTTGTGAGTTAAAAATGCTTGGGTTTGCATATGGTTGTGGCAGATTTCTATTTGTGCTTGCAGGAATTGGTTACTTGCAATTCTCATTTAAATTGAGGTCATAATCGCATAATATTTACATCGTTTGGATCAGTTTTATTTGTAATCGCTTCATATGTGAACCTAAACATGTTCAAATAATCAATGCTGTTATTTGTTGAACATTTAATTTGTACCTATTTCTTTTGACAATATAAAGCATTATTGCAATATTTTGTTGTGCATTTCTTGTGAACCCTCCATTACTAAGTGATTATGACGACTGTTGTGATTACGAGTTAAGCAAAAACGCATTCACAAATATTAATCGGAAAACCCAAATCTGAAAATTGGGCATTTTTCCTTAGCTAAAAGCTTTTGGGACAAAGCGCCCAAATTTTCAGCTTGGGTATTAATTACCCAATTTTCTTGATCTACAAGATTTAAGGTTAAACACCCAAATTAAAAATTTGGGTCGTTATTACCCAAGTTGACAAATTGGGTTTCTCAGCCTTCGAGCCCAAAATTTTCAATTAGGTTTAAAGACCCAAGTTTGTAGTTTGGGTCAAGTTACCCACTGTACTTGGGTTATGGATATTGGGTTAACAAACCCAACTTTGTAAATTGGGTCGTTATTACCCAAGTTGGCAAATTGGGTTTCTCAGCCTTCGAGCCCAAAATGATAACCCAAGTTTTTTTTTTTTTTTGGGTCTACGTTACCCAATTTGATTTACAGTGTGGTTGAACACGTATATTTTCATCTGAACGGTTTGCTCACTGTGCTGTAGCACAATGAATAATAATTCTACTTGAATACGTTTGACTAATTTATTACTTTATCATTTATTTTGCAATTCTACTCACCTCCAGACAAATAAGGTCGAAGGCTCCTACGTAATTAGGCTTCCTGTTTCAAACCTTTAAACAAAAAGCTGTTAGCTTTTTTTTTTGTTATTTCAAGCCACTTAATTGCAGCTTAAGGTTTTTGTAGTAGTGAAGTACATGCATCATGGAAATGACCTAGTTGAGCATAGAACCCGCGAAGCCAGCTTCGGAGTCCAATTGTTTGCTATAAGCTAAACGACGAGCGTTGTTCAGGCATCATTAAATTTTAATTACAATGATATTTTTCGACTATTGAGTCGAAAATGTTTAATAGAGTTGATAAAGCTGAAATAATGCACTGCATTAAGTCTGGTTCTACGTCGCTCTTCTTAACAAAAATCTTTAACATCCACTTTTTCGGTACGTAAATGGCCAAAATTGGAAAAAGAGTTAGGTTGAACGTAAAAAGAATTTAAATTCTACTCAAAGGAGGAAAATATGCAGCGAGAATAACACTGAGATTTAATTTGTGCAGATAGAACTTTTATAAGCAAAAATGCTTTGCCCTGACAGAATCAGCTCATAGCTAATATTGTTACAATAAAACTGTTTGGTCTTGCTATTAGAATAGAAACTGAGTTGGCGATCGTCTGCACTAAAAAAGCAGCAGTTCAAAAAAAAAGCATTTCAATTAGTAATTAGTCGTGTAGTACAATGTTTAGTTAAAGACATAATCATCGAAAAGCATCTGAGATATAATGATCTCCGATGGAGAAGTAACTCAAGAGTTCTTAGGGCTCACCTGTGGCCAATGCGTTTGTCATGTTTGTGAGACTCAGTGCTAAGGTTCGCACGTCGCTTTGGTTGTTAAAACGATCTTGTATGTGATTGTATTCTATCAAATTGTGCAAAGCTTTAGGCAAGACACTACTACTGTAGTGGCGATAAAAATATAAAACTTGAATATTCACAGAAATAAGAGTCTAACTAGCAAGGTGATTTGGTCTGGTGCAATAATTCTTCTGCCATCATGTTCAAGTTCATATCGTTCATTGCAAAAAACAAGCGCACAAAACTGATATTACAGCAGGTGCTTTCTTTTGTATAGTAGTCTAGATTTTTGAACATCCAAATCAAAGCCAGCTTTCTTGAGGCAAAGTTGACACATAAAAATTTCAAAATGAAAAACGTATTTTATTCTGGATCAACAGTGCAGCTGCACAGTGTTTTTTTAAGGCGTCTTAAGGAACCGAAATGGTCTTTCAAAATTGTCCAGCGGTCTCTCAAAATCTGCTTCCACAGTAGCGTAGAAAGCTGTGTTTTACATTATAAGTTCAATTGAAAAATTGCTCAATGTCTTCTCAAGCTAAACTTAAAAAAAACACTGCAGCTGCATATAATATCGGCCTACAGTGCTTTCGATATCTATCTTGTAAGTGGTCTTTTTCGGTTACATATTCGCTGTACTTCCAACAAACTACTAAACCTGTCTCCAGAAGATGTATATGGATATCCGCGACATTCAGTCTTTCAGCAATGCTTTTCGTAATATTGTCCAAGATTCTAGACTGATTTTCAATCTCATTCGTTTTCGACGTAAAAAGCTCGTGGAAATTGAAGATTTCTGACAAAACAGAGTAATGGGTAAACATTGGATACAATACAATACAACGATGTTTCATCGCTAGAGAACATCAGTATCATAAAAGATATTGAGAGGTTATAGTAAGACTAAAAGTAAAGCCATGGAATATATTTTAAGAAAGCGCATATTTGCGTAAAAGGAGCAAGTACCAATTTTGAAATTGCATTGCGTATCACAAGTCTTAGATTACAGTATATAGCCTACTTTACGCAATTGTTTTGCGTAAAGTATTTTTAATTCTAGTCTAATTTTTGAAGAAAAACAACTTTTCTGAGCCGTATCCGTTCGTCCACCATTCATTATCCAAAACGACCGTTGAGCTTTTATATGCGTCATCACATTTTTAAGATCATATTTGCAGAAAAAACATGATACGAGTAAAAACTTAACCGTGGCGAAGGAAGGCAACATGTTAAATGCTGATGGCTTACAAGCACGGACAAGCGGACTGCTATTTCTTAAAACAACATTTTTTTGAAGCTGATATGAAAGCAAGATGCATCTTTATTTTTTAATCACATGCAGTAATAACGGGAAATTCAGGCGCAATTTTTCTTCGCCTGCATTTCAAAATCGTGATGTTTATAGTGCTTTGAAAAAAGATATTGGGAAAATTTCATGACAGGCTCGAAAACAAACTAGGTTTTCCAAAATGGACTATGTGTTACCTGCCAATTGGTTAGAAGTAGCGTTTTCAAATCTTCCGATCTCATTGACAAGATTCTCCGCAACATTTTCAGTGTTATCTGATCGAACTTCAAGATTGAAAAGCGCGTTCTCCAGTCTTGCAGTTCGATTTTCTTGATTAATGGCGCCATCGTGGAATGTAATTGACTCATTCACAACTGAATGAACAAGCTGATCCAAACTTTCGATCTCATCAGAATGGTTTTGAATCATTTCTTTAAGATGATTGGTTTTGTTGCCATAATTGTTCAAATGTGATTTTATCTCCGCGTTTTCTACACCAACAAAATCTACATTTAGAGAACTATTCTGCTCGCATACCTGGAATAATATTGTTCAGAGATGGAAGAAATCGTCTGTTTTTCAGTTAATTGACAGCAGAAAAGGCGACTCCCCAACTAAATAATACTTTTTAAAAAAAGCAATAGCACAGCCTTGTATAGACCAGGGGTCCGTAAATAGTGGGTTGCAACCAAAATTTGGATCGCGATACCTTCGACTTTGGGTCTCAAAAATTTTAAACGCAGGTCTACGTGATTATTTTGACGTGATGACATTGTTTGCTTCAGTTTTTTTCAGTTATTTTTTTGAACTTTTTGGTTTTAAAACTTTTTGACTTTACGGTATGATATAAAATTTTTGAATCTTTTGAGTCATAAGTTTTAAAAATTGATTTCTCATGTAACAAGTGTCAATTGTTACGAATGATAATCGGGCGAATGATAATTGTTACGAATGATAATGCATGTAGAATTTTAACGTCTTTATTGGTAATCAATGTCAGTGGGCCTCAATTTACGTTAAACTGTTTTATTGGCATCTGCGGGAGGATATAAGTGCATTGCGACGTTTAGATTAGTAGCCTGATGAAGCAGGAACAAATAAGTCAGCTAAACAGAAAAATGCTTGGCCAAATTAAGATTGTTTTAATTAACAGCTAGGCTGTTTAAGCAGTTCAATTTTGCAAATTCGGTTGTAAAAAAGAAGCTAAAAATATTATAAGTTCTTTGAGCAGAATTATTAACGATGAGGTAGCAATATAGCTTTTTTTGTTTCATACTTAGCACGAATTGACAACAACTTAGCAAGCACATGCAGCATCAAAAAGTATTAATTGATACGGTGGCAACTTGCGTACTGTATCATGATAAGCCTCCTTCAAAAATATTTGGTATACGCAACATTTTGTCGATCTTGGACTTGAAAACGACCTATATTTCTTGGACTTAAACATAAAAATTATTTTAATCAATTTTATCCACCGGTATTTGGTCGTCACAAACAAACGTTGAGAAACTGCTTAATAACGCATGCTTCAAAAAAAAACGGACAGCGCCTAACCGGCTTTATAGACTAAAGAACAGCGAAGATTTTATGACCGAAGATAGTAGGAAAATTTAGATTGCATTTTGCACAGTTTACGTGTTTTGACTTGCCAATTCGGAACCATTCACTCGATTTTGGATCGTCCACCGCATCAAACCGCGAATTTGCTTATTGTGTTCCACACGCAAAGCTAATACTTCTCACAAGAAGAATAAACGCAATGATCTATTCCTTACGACTGCGCTAACTTTCTCCTGTTTGTAAAAATTGCTGCGTTTGACATTAGCCTGCGTTTGACATTAGCCTCAAAATTGGTAATTAAAACAAATAATGTTCAACAAAAATGACGCTTCCAAATTTTGTGGGTCGCGTAAAATTGGGGTAATTTTTTTTTTGTGATCACGCCAAAAGGTATTTGCGTACCCCTGATATAGACCATATAAACAGCTCAATAATTCACTCTAAAGTCTAAGAATATCATTATAAACAGTAAGCAAGCCAACAAGCAAATCAACTGCATGTGAGCACGGACACTCTCTTTACTATTCATTATATCTATTGCTTTTTCAATAAATTTTACCTGCCAGTACATAGTTGCACAAGTCTTCGTTGTGCTTTGTTGTAAATTCGAGTTTTTGTGATGAGTTTTCAAGGTAATTTGTCTGGTTTCGAACGTTCACTGTTTCATCTTCTAATACCACGACCCGGTTTGCAAGACTGCTGGTTACTTCTCTAAGTTTTCTGGTGTGATTTGCGTGAATGTTCAATTGTCGTTTTATTTCTTCGTTTTCTGGAATCATCATAAAAACATTCACATCTTGAAACTATTTTTGTTTTCATTTGATTTATTACTAACCTGTTCCACAGAAACTTGCAGAAACAGACAAATCACTCACAATACTCTCCAAACTTTGAAGACTGTGCTGCAAGCCGGAGCTGTTTTCAATTTGTAAACTAAGATTGTTCTGCAATCTCCAGTTGTCTAAACGAGTAAAAAGTTTATCGAGTAAATTACACATTGATCGATGAATTATACTAAAACCTGACAGGGGTTGGCAATTTTGATGCAATGGCAGTTCTTCTGCTGTGCACAACGCATGCTATTTTTTGGATTCAATATTGTCACATGCAGTATACTGTATTTAAAAAAAGTTATTGGTTAACCCTGCACAAACTGGACCACATGTGAGCAATGCTAAAAAGGTATCCCAAAGTTTAATTTATACAAGTGGCTGACGTTAACGTTAAAATGTGCAACTTCTCAACGTGTCAATAAAAGCTTGTTTTCATTAGTATGTTTAGAAAAACATGAGCAGGCCTATAAAACGAAATCCCGTACACTCACCAGAGACCAGTTTGCTTGTTGAGTTGTGAAGATGCTGCACTTGACGTTTGATATTTTGCGTCGTATTTTGGACATATCCGGTTTGATTTTGAAGATCAGCTAAAGCAGTTTCTACATCCATCATCTTATGTGTGAAACTTCCAGTTGTTAGTTCGAGTTCGCGAGTTTTATTTGCTTGAACATTCAGCTCTCGTTTTGTTTCCTGGTTTTCTGCAACAATGAGCTTTTAATATCCTTATAAAGATTTTAATCTGTCAATTCTTTGCTTAAACCCATCGGCAAAGCTTTAAATTGGGAGGAGAAAAATCACCCTTACATGTCATAATAAATTTTTATTATCCCCAAACCCTGTCTCTCAGGCTGCCAGATCCATATAAATGCAGATAGTTGCGCCAAATCCGGTGTGAAGCTTAACCATTTGTGTCACAATGCTTGTTTTTAAACCTACCTATGTATCAGATCAGTCGATACCCGGAATAGCAACGACCGTTGTCAGTGATTTGGCACCAAGGGTCATTGATGAACAATTTGACATACGGTATGACTTGGGTACAATTACAACGAAAGATGGAAAGAAGTGGAGAGAAAAAATGTAAAAAGAAACAAAGAAAAAAAGGAAAAAGATCAAATAGCGATTTGGTACATACGCTGGCACGATGAAGAGTAAATAAAGGTAAATGACGGACCTTGTAAAGCGAAGAAAAGTGCCAGTACTACATGAGCAAAACCTCGATGGAAAGAGGCAAAAGTAGCCTGCAAATTGAATGCGATATCTTGGGAGGAGAAACAAAATTTATGAATTAGAGAAACAAGGTGAAGGGACTGTGCTGAAAAAGGATCGTGTTGACATGGCAGTGTAATTTGCCCACAAACAAGATTCCACATCGTACACTTACCAGCGACCAGATTGCTAGTTGAGTTATGAAGGCACTCTACCCGACGTTTGATATTTTGAGTCGCATTTTCGACATAACTTGTTTGATTTTGAAGATTAACTAATGTATTTTCTACATCCATCATTTTATGTGTGAGATTTCCAGTTGTTTGTTCGAGTTTGCGAGTTCTATTTCTTTGAAGGTTAAGCTCTTGTTTTGCTTCCTTGTTTTCTGCAACAATGAGCTTTTAATATTTTTACGTAAACTTCTGAACTGTAACCTCTTGCCATAAAGCCAGTGGCAAAGTTCCAATTTGAGATGGGAAGAAAGCGCCATTACAAAATAATATTATCCCTAAACCCAACTCCTACGCAGCACAAACCCGTAAATCTATACTCCCAAGCCTGTATAAATAGAGGGGATTGCGACCAAAAGGGCATTAGGAATAAAGCCATGCTAACGTTTTTATTCTCGTTTAAAAAACTAACTTCACACAGGATCGGTCGTAGCAAAGCCATATTTAGAGGATGGTATGGGAAGATCAACTCCTCCCTAAATGCTTGACCATTATCGACATAGGCGCATTACACTGTATTACTCGTATTATGCTCTATGGCTTATCCAGGGAGGGGGTGAGGGCGACCGCTCCTCGTGCCGTAATTTTTTTAAATAAACACTTTTTAAGTGGTGAAAAAAATTTTCTCTCCCAGAGCCAGAGCCCAAGAAATCAGTCTGCCCTGGGGGGAGGGAGCCAAAAAGCAGGCGCCTCAACTTCTTGTTTGATCTAATTGGTTGATTTTAGTGATTTGAATCGCAGGTTGTTGCTAGGATACGTGCTCAACAGTCAACAGGCGATAGCTCCATTGCGTTCTTACTCCGCAAGTAGCTCAAACGGAAAGCAGCAGACAAATTGACGTCAACGGTCTTTAAAACGAGATCGTCATGGAAAAGATTGTAGGTTACTTTTGCCCAGGTTTTTTATGCATTTCTTACCAATTTCGAGCCATTGTTATTTGAAATTCGTACCGTTAAACATGCCGTTTTAGGCTGCCCAATAGCGACTGCATCGCAGCAAGCAATGTATTCATTTTTTAACAGCGCAAGAGCAAACTCACGATGGCTCCTTACAATTTGCTGCATCAAACTTTGTAAGGGCTAGTAAAGACTGCCTGTTACAAAGGCTAACAGATTATAAACAAGCAGTATGGCACTGTGGTAATCTTATAGCTTTGCCTGAAAGCAATAATATTCCAATACAACATTACTAAAGCTTCGAACCTTTTCGATAATAATAATATGCGTGTATATGCCTTGCACAAATAATTTTAAAATTTGCCGACCATCATGCTTCATATTTACCGAAGAAATCAGAATTAGGGCCAAAAAAGTTAAAAAGTTTTCTTAAAAGGGGTTCAAAATGCATTAAAATTGAAATTACCGATGTAGTCTAATTTTTTAAAAAATTTTCGGGGGAAACATGCCCCCGTACCCCCCTAGAAGCGTTTATTTTTCTCGTATAATCTATTCATATCAAAATCCTCACTAAAATAATTTTTAAGATACGGCCCAGAGTCAAAGCCTGTGATAGCCACCACTTCTACCGGTAATTTTTGTAACCAAGAATCATTGATGGACGTACTGCCTGAGTACAAAGAATTCGTGAAGAGCTAGGGAAGAGCTAAGTGGATAGAAATTAAGGTAGGAAGAAAGCTAAAAAAAATTAACCTGACGCTTGGCAACGGGGCCGATAAATAAAAGAAAAGAGGCTGATCTTACGGAGCGATGAGGAGCAAAAATAGCTTGCAAAATCTTGGTGGAAAAGAGCAAAAGTAATATGAAAAGTATTAAATATAAAATTTGGTTTCGTTGGAGCGAAAACATAAGGATGGTGTAAAGATCGTGCTAAAAAGAATGATGCGCAAGGGGTTACGGATAGCAGAATTGTGTTGCATACCGGATTCCAGCTCGTACACTCACCAGAGACCAGATCGCTAGTTGAGTTGTGAAGATGCTCCAGCTGACGCTTGATATTTTGAGTTGCATTTTCTACATAACTGGTTTGACTTTGAAGATTAGCTACAGTAGTTTCTACACCCATTATTTTATGCGAGAAACTTTCGGTTGCTTGTTCGAGTTTGTAAGTTTTATTCGTTTGAACATTCAGTTCTCGTTTTGTTTCCTTGTTTTCTGCAACATAAGCTTATAATGTGGTTACATGAAATTTTCATATCATGGACTTGATGCTTAGGCACTTTGACAATTCAAGAGAGGGAGAAAGCAATGCACTGTATGTGATATCAATAATTAAGCAATTTGCGTTTAGGCTTGTTTGCATTCGTCATGCACATTGCGATTTCTTCGCTTTCTTCGACAGGAGAAAACAAAATGAATAAATAACTGAGGTTCTTTTCAAATCGTATTGAACTGAAAATTCAACAGTAATTGAAGTAGACTGCGAAATATGCTTGCGCTCTTCGAGCCAGCAGCCACCCGTTGTATTATATTAAATGCGATCGGCTACAGCCGCAAATCGAACCCGTCACGTAGGATTTGTCACCTGCTCGCGGTACCGCTTGGCCATGTCGGCTAACATTAGTCTTTCTCAGACATAGTCTGGCCCAGAGCGGTAACATCATCAGTTAGTGTAATAAGTACAAACCACAGTGATTAACTTTTTCGTTTTTACACCATCGCATGAATTAAACCGTCAGCTCCAAAGCAGTGACGATGATTATTCTGGTACGACGTAGCAAATTGACAAAGCTACTGCAGCTAGTCATGCAAACGCCATGGCTTAGTGGTTAAGAGCGTTCGCCTTGGAAGCCGGTAGACTGGGTTCTATTCTCAGTCGGGTCAAACCAAAGACTTTAAAACTGGTATCTGCTGTTACACTTGCTAAACGCTCAGCAATTATAAGTGTAGCGCGGAGGATGAAATGAACAGAGAATAAAAATATGCCAGTAAATTCTTGACAAAATTTAGTCCTGGCGCTAAAGGACCTTAGCAGTTATAAAGCGCCATAAAACCACACAGCAACATTTCATTTCTGCTCATCTCTGCGTTTCGGCGCAGTCAGGCCTCGTACATAATGGTAGCCTACTACTTGCGCAGTCTCTATGATATTTTCTTCATTTCGGTCCTTGTCTTATTTTAAAAAGACTATCGTTGACGCCTTCGCGAACTTCCAGTGGCAAACATTTTGCTCATTAAACTATACCTTACATAATCAACGACAACTGCGGCAAGACTAACAATAGGTCACTATCTGTATCTCTTGAAATTTATTTAAAAATTTGAATTTGACGGCGTACTTCTTTAAACGCCTCATTATCTAACTTTGGGAGTTAAATTAATGCGGATTAACCTCAGAAAAAATGTCAGATATTTATGATAGTCTTCGATTTGGTTGAGGCGATTTAGTAGGTATTAAAAGTGTCAAAATTCATTATAATTCGCTTGAAAAACTTACCAATCATAAGGTTGTCAGTCCAGTTTTGAAGATTTGCTGTCGTACGACCTAAGTCTTGCACCGTAGTTTCAACATATCTGGCTCGATTTTTGATGTCATTTGTAATATTTTCCAAGTTTTTTACTTGTGCTGTAACATTGTTGACTGTTTTCTCCAATCTGCTCGTTTCGTTTGCCTGGCTGACAAGTTGTCGTTTCGTTTCTTCGCTTTCTATCACAAACAAAGAGTACATTGTCGGTTCGTGGAACCTATCAAGAACGTCCTACCCCCGCACGAGGTCATATAGACTGTGAAATGTGTAGTGTATCTTACTTAACTTTTGGTTCTATCGGCAGATGAAATGTTCAAGCTCTGAGGTATAACCAGACGAAGAAAGTGTTAAGCTAGCACAAGCAGTCGTTGTCTAATTTCACGTTTTGAAACAAACCCCACAACTATTGCACGTGAGGATGCAGTCAACGATATCAGGTAAATGCGATTGACGAATGATACGCTTGGTATAACGAGAATTTTCCTGGACTTCATTAAAAATTAGCATAACCACACTTCTTCGTTCAGCTAGATGTTGATGTCAAATTGATGTCATCATTTTTGTCATTTTTATTTTTTGCCACTAGAAAATAATTTTTTCAGGACGAATACATCTAATTCTTCTGAAGTTTCTGTTGTTTTAAAGCATTACGGTAAAACGTTTAAACTTTTATATACTTTGCTGTCTGTTAATGTCCTGCAGTCAGTAAAAATGGTTGCCGGTACCAAAAACCCTTATTCCTGTAGGCAAAAGCAGTGTTTAGATAGGGGCGTACCAACAGTTCAGCAATTAAGGCCGAAAAAAGAATACAAGCTAGAATAGGCGCACACACCGCACATCACTACACAACGCTTCTGACCATTTAACTCCGGATATAATTAAGCTCCTAGTAGCTTATTGCACCTTCAACGTCGTAGCTGCGAGTTTCAATTTTAATTAAAAACGTGCAGTTGGCTTAACTTCTTTTAACTTTGTCAACATGAGATCAATCAATTAATAGATACTCACCTGATAAAAGAAGAATGATATGAATAGTGAGTATTTTTAGTGCGAATTTCAAAAATCCTCGTCGTACTTTCAAGATCATCGGAACGATTTTGAAGTGTAGTTAATTACGTATTGCATTTTTATCAACTGATTTATATGACTGCTGTTTGTATCTTCTAGCCTTCTGGTTTTATAATTTCAGTAACATTTCTTCGTTTTCTACAGCAAGAAAACATGCTGAAAGCCTAAAACTTTTAACTCTGAACTTGCTAATTCCTAATTTACAACATTTGATTTAGTTCAGTGTGGTTCAACTGCAGGCCCGTGGGTCAATTTTGGCCCGCGAAGTGATTTTCTTTGCCCGCAATGAGTTACGGTGATTTGCTCGTTTAGGTCTCAAAATATTTACTTTCATTCATCTTCTAGACCTGCTTATCCTTGGGGAGTCGCCGGGGCAGCACCTCGAGTTGGAGCCTCCAAGCATCTCGATCCTCTGCAACAAAGGATAGAAACTCTGCTGGAATGTCAAGGCGAGACCAATTAAGATCTACGTAATCTTGCCATCGAATTCTGAAACGGCCTCTAGGCCTTCGACCAATCGGTGTTGAACAGAGCAGTTTTTTGGCCGTTTTTTCTTGAGACATTCGTGTCAGATGTCCATACCAACGCAGTTGCGATCTTTCTAGTTGGAGAAGCAGCGATTCGATGTTTAGAGATTCAAGAATATCCGCACTTTTAACCTTATCCAACGAGGTCAAACCGCTAATTCTTCGCAAGAATCCCATTTCGGCTGCTTGAACTCGAGATCTCACTTTCTCGTTCATGATCCAGCACTCATGGCCATAAGTCAGAATAGGAACATAGACTGATCTAAAAATGGATAGCTTTGCCTTGGTGCAAAGCTCCCGTTTCAGTACCACAGATCGGTGGAGCTGGCGCATTACTGCACTTGCTTTTCCGATGCGGATATCCAATTCGCTATTTTGTCTGCCATTACTGGTGAATGAGACGCCGAGGTAGGCCTACTTGAATTTCTCTGACAGCTTTAGTGGTACTCCGTCAATTTGGAGAGAGCACTGCTTTGGTTGTCTGGACAGGCACATGGTTTCTGTTTTTGTTGTACTGATTTTCATTCCGGCCACAGAGCATGCATCTGAAAACCTGTCAAGAGCTTGCTGGAGACCATTTTGGGTAGAGTCGAGTAGCACAAGATCATTTGCAAATAACAGACGTTGTACAGTGCAATCACCGCTCTTTACTCCGCCACAAGACTCACTTTTCTTAACTATTCTATCCATACGAATAAAGAACAGAATAGGTGAAAGAGAGCAGCCTTGCCGTAGTCCCACACTTACTCTGAAAGGTTTCGTCGTTGCGCTGTTAAAACGAACACAGACCTCGGAATGCATGTACAGCATCTTAATAGCAGTTAGTAACTGGCCACCAATGCCATACTGTAACAGCACCGCCCAAAGCTTGTCTCTAGGAATGCGATCATAATTATGCTTTCTCAAGATCAACAAAACATGCATTGACCTCTTTTGCATATTCCCACGACTTCTCAAAGACTTGCTGCAAGGCAAAGGTCTGGGCCATTGTGTTTTGGTCAGGACGAAAGCCACACTAAGCATCTGTTAGTTTAGGCTCGACTATTTCACGGCATTTCTTTTCAAGGCATTTGGCATAGACCTTACCCGGGACACTGATGAGAGATATGCCCCTATAATTGGTGCATTTTCTCTTGTCTCCTTTCTTGTGGATAGGTTTGCCACCGGTTTGCCATCACACCGGTTTGCCATTGCTTTGGTGCTTGCCCAGTCCTTCATGCCACCTTACAAACACGAGTTAACCAACGAACACCATACATGTTCATTGCTTTCAACATTTCAGGTCTGATGTCATCCTTACCACTCACCAGGTGCTTTTCCACTTTTCAATGATTTAGTAACTGTATTCACATCTGCTTCGGTTATTTGAATATCTTTCCCATCGTGCTCCTCGTGAATTTGTGTCTATGTACCATCAACTGGGTTTAAAAGATGACTAAAGTATTCTCTCCACCGATTCAAAATAGCACCTTGACCTTTCAGAGTGACTCCATTTGAATCTTCGATGAAGAAAGCAGCTTGAGGTCTTTTTTCCACGCAAACGGCGAACTGTCTGCCAGAACATTTTGTTTGCCATTGAGAAATCATCGTCCAACCTTTCTCCGAATTCCTTCCATGCACTTTCCTTGGACAGTTTAACTTTTGTGGCTACTGCCTTGCGTGCTTCAGTTCAGAGTACTGTGAACGAAGTTCAGATGATGACTTATTTGCAAGCCAGGGCCTATAGGCCATTTTTTTTGCACAAATAGCTTCTTCAACTTCTTGGTTCCACCAAAGAGTTCTTTTCTCGCGACTCTTCTTCCCTCCAACACGCTTACGTCCGCAACAGTTAGTAGCGGACGTAATAAAATGACTGCAGCTGTTCGAAACAAACACCACTCAGTTTCAATGTCTTCAGTAGAGGCCGGAAGTTCTTTGAACTTAGATGCAATGTTGTCTGCAAATGCAGTTCGTACCTCTTTGTCAGCCAATGATTCCCATTGGACTCGATAAGTTTTTCGTGGTCGAAAAGTCTTTCGTTTTCTCAAGGGTTTCAAAGCTTTCAAAAAGCAGACAACTAGGTGGTGATCAGTTGAAAACTCCGCCTCTCTTTTTACTTGAACATCAAACACGGAAGAAAACAAGTCTGCCGAATTGATACAAAAATTAACCAGGGAACGTTGTCCCAGATAGTTTTTGTACCAGGTGTACTTATAAATTCTTTTGTGCTGAAAAAATGTGTTCATTATGCATAGCCCATTGATGGCACAGAACTGCAATAAACACCTTCCGTTCTTGTTAATGTCAGGGTCACCATGTTGCTCAATAACACTTTTCCAGATTGCATTGTCGATGTCCACATGTGCATTGAAATCGCCCAAAAGAACAAGGGATTCTGATGAAGTTGCTTTTCCCAATGCAACCTCAATTTTCTCCAGAAAAGCTTTGTACTGTGATTTCATGTTAGGTGCGTACACCTGCAAGATACACAGAGATCGCTCCTGCAGCCTAGCTTTAGAAGACAAACCCTTCCTCCCAGTGGTACCCAGTCAATAACACACTCAGCCATGTTGGGGCTCACAAGTAAGCCAACACCAGCTTGAGCAGACATTGCTGGATCAACACCGGAGTAGAAAGTTTTCTACCCACCGTTCAACTCGACAGTTCCAAAACCCCGGCGCTTTGTTGATGAAATTCCCACAATATCAAGGCGATACTACTGGGCTTCGCAAACAAGCTCCTGCTCTTTTCCTGTCAGTGACGAAACGTTCCAGTTTCCGATAGCTAGATCCCGGCAGTTGGGTCCAACTCGAGTTTATTTTCTGTGCGCTGCCCCCAATTGCGACTGCGTTGGTGGGTTTCCGGGACGGTCAGCTTGTGGGGGAGGCTGTAGCGTATTTTTCGAACGAGTCCCTCTGCCTAAAACTCGAACGCGGACCTTTTTATCCTGCGCACCGTCCGATGCTGCGTGAATGTTGTTGTCACAACTTTTCATTTAGCTACAGCATTGGATTGCTATTTAGTCTGTTTCTCTTCTTCGAACTTTCCGTCATGGGTAACCCTGATGGAAGTGATAAAACACTACCGATGGCACTGCTCTAAGGATCATTGAAAATTCAAACCTACCCACCAGGTTAAGGTGACAATCCATAGGAGAGGTGATTGCGTTTACGCTTTTGCTTTAAATTTAATTAGAAACCGCCTGTACCGCTTTGCATCATAACTTATGTCTTATGTGATGTTTTGTTAGTCGAATTGCAACGAATTACTGTAACGGTAGCAACGAATTACTGTACTATTACGGTAGCAAGGAGGACGAGCCGGGGCCAACAGGTAAAACAATAAATCACTCGACTTCCACTCGCTTGCTTAAAACTCTCGGCAGTGGCGGCTCGTGACTATTTTAAACAGGTGGGCTACATGATTAGAAAAGCTGGCCAGAATAAATACTCGCTCTGAAATGAAAAAAAACTCTTTATTTCACTAGCAAGGCGGTAGGCTTTGGGCTATACACAACTGCAGGAACACTGGCAGGTTTCCCATGAATTATTATTATTCTACAATTTTTTTTTATCACGCCACTGTACCAATAGCTGATTCTGTGCGTACCTGTAGCCTAGGTAACCTGCACCTGTAGTCTACATGAATAAACACAAGTTTGGCCTAAACAAATTTTTCTATTTAAGTACACTACCGGTACTCTGCTATTGTACCTAGTCGACTTCATCTAGTGGGCTACAAAAAAGCTACCACTAGTCTACAAACTTAGCTAAGCTGCGGTACCGGTCAATCAACAGCTTAAAAGTTTTTCTTCTTACGCAATCTATTAGTTCAAATAAGGTATAACTAAAGTCTACTAGCCTTTACCACTGTATTACAAGCTTAAGCTGTATGCAACCCGTAACATCCCATATCTTTCATTAAACCCAGTATCTCTATGTGATTGCAACTAAATAGAGCCAATCTCTAAGCTTTACACCTCAATAACCACCAAAAAGGCTGCTTTGACACAGCCTTAACACGTCTCATTGAACGTAATTCAAACTTCCATAAAGCATTGATGACGTAACACTACAGGGTTAGTTCTTGCTACGAAAGGCTGTGGCTGTCTTTACGTGTTGCCATTTTTTGTACAAAAATTATTTTTTTCAAAAAAAATATTGTCGATAGTTGTATGAAAGACAAGAATAGGTAAAAAAATTTTGCTTCTTAAAAAAAAAATAAGGAGGTGATAAACTGGGTAGGCTGCAGCCTTTGCAGCCTTCACTACGAGCCGCCCCTGACTCTCGGTTTTATAGAGTCCTTTACGATCGCTTTTAATTGCCTAACTTGACTGAAAAAAGATAGCGACAGCTATTTTGTGCGGTTGATGGTTATATTTCATGCTGCTAAGTAAGCTTATACACACCAGATGACCGCGTTGTTAACGTTCGCGCTTCTGGCGCGGAAGTTTGAAGTTCAAATCCTGGGTTAATCAAAGTGGACACAGCGTTGCCAACTGCTGACCACCGCTGTGCCGTTTATCCGAAAGGAGCTGTGCTGCACGGCCGCGTAAATGAGCCCCGCTATCTCGTTACACGCTTAAAACGGCGAATATAAAAATTTCATTTTTACTTGATAAGTTTAATCTTCCTCGTAAAATTAATGTCAATAGTAGTAGTTCATTTCATTTCTGGCCTGCAAGAAAATATTCACCCAAAATAAACAACAATAAGTCACGAAAAGGACACAGCGACAAAGCAACATACGTTAACACATGCTTGAGTTAAATTAAACGAACGACAAACTTTAAAAATTTGTTATAACTAGTAATATCATGTTGATCTATTAGCAAGTACTAACATCTTCTATTAAACATTGGCCCGCGGGATAAGTAAACAGCTTTTTATCTATTTATTTATTTCAGACTCGTGGCCATATTTAAACAAACACAAAGAAAACAGTAGACACAAAACACCAACAAAAAAAACAACTGTAGAAGTTCAATTTTATGTTAACAAACTGGAGTTATCAAAGCAACAATAACGACAATAAGCTGTTGTTCGCCAGCAAATTACAGAAAGCGTGAGTCAATATGATGATTAAAATATTTTGACAAAAGTAATATGTAAGAATTTCTGCACCTTATAAGCTAAATTTTTCCTACGTCCTTCCCTTACTTTAACTTTCCTTCATGCCGCGACGTATATGTGCTTCTAAGCAGGGCCCGTTTTAGGCCGATTTGACCGATTTTATCAAATTGGGCCCCGCACCTTGAAGGAGCCCCGCGCTAGTAGGGGTCCGTTGCTGTATTATGAGGTACAACATAGAGGAAAGTGCCATAAGTTGAACCAGTGCTTACTATGGACCATTTTCAATGTCTCCTAAATTATATAAAAAAAATCGGCACCTCGGTAGCTTTTATAACCAAGCATTGGTAAAGAAAAAACTTAGGTATTTATTTGATCACGTGGGTTTACTGTTTGCAAGAAAATACCTGTAGATAGTTTTAGGGGGGTTCATTTTCTGTTCAGTTGTGGCTCTTCAGCATCTATTTAAGGAAACATGGTCACCACCAACAGCAATGGACGCGTAAGTTAAATTGTCGACCATACTCTATTTGATGAAACCAGCAGCTTTGAGAAACTTTCAAGATTTAAGGTAACAAAGTCAATATTGCAGTATTAATCAGTTTTCACAATATGCAGGGCGTTGGAAGTACTTAAAGTAAGGGGGGCTGAAATTTACATTACCAAACCAACGTCAGCTTATTTTTGGGTGAGGGGTTTCTCACTCCTAGATCCCCTCCTCTTGTTATCGCAGCAAGAAACAACGCGCAATACTATTTACATAAGTAGCAATGGAAGTCGCTTGAAGCAGGGGTGTATCCATTAGTTTCCTCAGTGGGACGCCAAATTTTTCAGACGTTGTAGACGCGATTTCTTTCGGCGTGTGGTAACAGGAGAGATAATTTGAGGTAAAATGAGGAATAAAAACGGTTCTAGGTCAAGGGGCATGCTTCCCCGAAATTTTTTCCAATATTTAGATACTGCAATTACAATTTCAGCGCATTTTGAAAAACTTTAAAGCAATTTTTTGTTAAATTTATTCACAAGTCTCGCAATGAGTTACTGTTGAACTGTATTGGAGTTTAGTTAAAAACTTTGGAAAGGAGAGGTGGTGAAAAATACCTAGGGGGGATTCAGCCCCCCCCCCTTCAACGCCCTTGATAATACGGATCACCAATCGTGACCTACTTTCGACCAGTACGTATAGTTAAATTTAATACGCCACGGTATAGTCTGGTCTTTTAATCCGACAATCGGTTCATTTCGGGAATTGCAATGTTGTGTAGTAAAAAGTTACTTCTATAATTGTGCAAACATTGTTTTACTAGTTTAGAGAAGAGTGCTACCGTTAGCCATGGATAAAGATTTTGATTTTGAAAATATTTTGAATCATTTTGCTTATAAAAAAGCTGGAAAAGTCTTTTTCTGAAAGAGTATAATGCGTTGCCTAATTTGCCTTTCTTGATAATAAAAGTAACACGATAAAAGCATCCACTTCACCTTAATTTTTTTACAGCAAGTATTGAGTGTCTATTTGTTGGTTAGTATGTAGGCTATGTTTTTTTTTTACGAAGTACATGCACCATACATTTTACTATGAAGAGTTAGAGCCCCGCCATCAGACTTCTAATTGGGCCCCGCAGTTCCCAGCGCCGGCCCTGCTTCTAAGTTCATGGATGTTTTTCACTTTGTATCCGATTGGAACTTATTTCCTATCCAAGCTGATTTGAATTTTTTTGTTGGCAACCCTACTCACGTTGCTTGATCAGTATATAAACGCCAGCGAGCCAAACGTGACTTCGTTTACGTTCAAGTTTTATTGCAAGCGGATGAGTGAACAATCTTTTGTGTTCTTCGTCGTGCAACTGTGTGAATTTGCCAATGAACGGTGAGTGATACCACATGTACTTCTTAGATAGCATTTTATGTGCCTGATAAACGTTTAAATTTCTGTTCTTGTACACAGAAAAACTGCGTTCTTCAAATGCGTCCCTGCGCTTTATACATTTGTTGGAGTGCATTTTGGATTTGCGCTTTCTTCGAAGTTGGGAATTGCGTTACCTGAGTTAAAGCTGCTAATATCACTTGCAACGTTGCAACCCAAACCAGTTCTGCGTGTTTCCTGTTACGAGAGAACAAAAGTCAGTTAAAATCATCGTCCGTTATCATCGGTACAGCAAATAATTCGGAACATAGCTGCAATCGGTCGAACTTAACTCGGAAAATTGGACATTCCAAAATTACTTTGCAGATAAGACTATATTTTACATAAGACATCAGAAGACATTAGTGACTCCATGCAGTTATTGCGTGTTTTACTACATCTACTTAGAAAAGAGTATTGGCGCTTCCGGATTAATGCATCAAATGTTGCCCTGCACTTGGTGAGATCTCACGCTACTGGATCTAGAAATGTTATGCAGGATGCGGTAAGCATTGTTAAATGCTACTGTAATCCGGTTGTAATTACAAGAATAAAAATCACACCATAATTGAAATCCGTACACAAGGCATGCAATACGATCGACAGAGCGCATTTTTCACATGTTTAGAGCAGAAGTAGAAATTCCAACGCAATTTGTTAGCTGTACAATACACTGCACGAGTTTGACGCTTAATATCACAGTCGTCGCGAAGGTAAGAATTTAATGCAAAGCCCAAACATTTGATTTCATTGACAATCTTAATTTTGGTATTATTAAGACATCACGCCGGCACAGGCGATCGTGACTTCCTGGATTTAAAAACCGAAGAGTTGGTTTTCTTGCCGTTGAATACAATGCCATGATCATTTGCATATGTACAGCACGTGTTTAACAGCAAATGCAAACCTTTAGCACTTGGACAAAAACAGCAGATATCATCTGCATACATAAGATGGTCTACAAGAAGATTACCTACATAGCAACCAGGTGAAGCCTTGTTCAAAAGCAAGGACAGATCGTCCAAATAAACAGCAAACAGGTACGGACTTAGTATGCCACCTTGCCGCACCCCATTGCTTACGGAAAAGCGTTCAGAAAAGCAAATAACCCACAATGACGAACTTGGTCAAATGCTTTAGAGGCGTCTAAATACACTGTATATACTGGACTGCCGCATTCATTGTAATAACCAGCAATTTGTTTTAACAAAAAAACACACATATCTGTACTATGGCACCAAAAAACACCTGATTTGGTTCTAAACTGATTACAGCCTGTGATTGGACGATGCTCCACTTTACTTAATATAGCCTAAATCTTTCAAAGGGCTTAGACAACACTGTAGCAATAGCAACTGGCCGATAGTTATTTTTGCTAGTAACATCACCATTACGACTTTTGACAAAAGGGGTTAAAACGGTGTCAAGGCAAGTTGTAGGTATGTGACCATGAGTCAAGCATAAGTTAATAAAAATACTAATAACACTGCACACTGCGGGGTCTGCATATATAAAATGTTCAGCACTTAGGCCATCATACCCGGCTGTCTTCCGTAAAGAAAGTTTGTACAGCAGCCTGCGAATAGAATCAGCATCACTTAAAAAATTGTACACTTTACAATACAATTTTCTATCGCATAGTGAAAGCTGCACCTGTTCGTTTTGCTCGTTATCTTTTTTATGTGAATTTAGAAGTGTGGAGTAATAGTGTTGCCACATTTCAGTAATGTTTTGAGGTCGAACGGCATCATCAATGTTATTCGAAATAAATGCTTTGACTGATGTCATTCTAGCAAGGCTCCAGAATTTTTTCTTGGCTGCATCAGCAGCTAATGCAGAACCTTAGTTGTCAGATCTCTTCTTCTCCACTTTAAATTTGCATGCTCGAAGAGCATACTTACACTCTTTTTTGGACGAGACCATATCCTCATAGGTTAAACCGGACTTCGGCCTTCCTCTTGCAACTCATAATAAAAAATATTTGCGTGCCACGCTGTGCAAGGTCTTGACTTCATCATTCCAGCCTGGTATTATTGCTGGATTGTGGGGTAACCGAGGACTTTTAGCAAGGCCACTAGATGCAAGTATGAGGGCTGACGTGAGATCATGGTGTAACTTTTTATGGCCCGCAATATAATTACGTTGGACCACTCTGATTTAGTTGTATGTGCATGCAAGACTATGAAAAACCGTACGCTTTGTATAAAACTTGACTGTGCAGTAGATTTTTTGCTCACGGAAACGGATTTCTGAAACGGTCATTTGCAACTCCACCTTTTAGCAGATGCATTAACACTCATCTGTAGGGGAAGCTATATGTGACGATGTAAGACAATCAAAGAAATTTATAACCCTGCATACCAGTTGGTACAGCAAACCAATTTTTTCAGATGTTGGGCAGTTGGGCACGTACTATTCTATTCCTAAAATTTACGAGAAGCATAGAGCTAGGCAATATGTCCAAGGAGTTACCAAAACTATCCAGTTTTAAAAGCGTATGGTCTCAATTTTTTCATCTTTAGGACAATAGAACTTCACAATATTCATTCGCTCTATATCTGTAGTATTACGTAGTCAATATTATTTTTAATTTGTAACTACAAAGAGATGAACAAGTTCGTAGAAAGTTGAATTTCAATTTTTAGAACAAATAACGCTATCCCACTGTAAAAAAATCAACTTGGCGGTAATTTCCCTTTGGCGAACATGCAATTTTTCCAATCTTACGGTAAGATAAGCGTAGAACATTACGTTCTTGTTACTGTTAGTATAAACTACAGTAGTTCCTTAAACATAAAATGCCCTACGTGTGATTTTCCGGTTCGAAGATCAGCTAAACGTTTGCTGATTAAACAATTTAATTAGGAAACTCAACAATTCTTGGCTCGTAATATCATTTTCAGAAGCAAACTTTTATCCAAAACGCTTATAAAACTATTTTTAGTGGAGTTGACCTGTTAGCAGCCTATACGAACCGCGAACCACTAGTTCTGCTTTTTTTAACCTGAAACGAACACGAAGAAAGCATAGCAAAATAATAAGCCGGAACCGGGAGTTTATTTTGAAGTTGTTTTACCGCAAAACAACTGCGTCCGAATATAAGTTTATCTGATACGCGAGTGGGTAAGGCTGGTTTTTCAGGCAGCATGGAAAAACGTTGCAGTTTTTGAGTCAAGATTCTTCCTGACTCCAATCACGTATTTATACATACTGCGGTGAGTACGGACGCACGGTGCATTGCCTAACGTCATAAAGAGAACACAAACCGTTTATATTTAACTGAGACCAAATCTAAGCCCAAAGGTATCCCGAATTTGAACAAAATTAAAACACTTGAAATGCTGTTCCTGTTTCGTTCAGGTTCAACAGTTTATTGGGTTTGGTTTCTGTTCAAATTCGATGTACCTTTGGGCTCAGATTTGGTCTCAGTTAAATATAAACGGTTTGTGTTCTCTTTATGACGTTAGGCAATGCACCGTGCGTCCGTACTCACCGCAGTAGGCCTATGTATAAATACGTGATTGGAGCCAGGAAGAATCTTGACTAAAAACTGCAACATTCTTCCATGCTGACTGAAAAACTAGCCGTTTGGCATAAAGGTAGCGCCATCGCTGGGGTTCGATTCTCGGGCCAGTCAAATCGTACACAGTGTTGGCAACGGCTCGCCTCCTCTGCAACGTTTCTTCGTAGTTCGAAGCTGCACTGCCCAGGCGCTAAGTCGCGTAGGCTGACCCCGCCGCTATTCACCTGCTTCGGGGGAATACTGCGGGTATATTAGAGATTTGTTGTTTTTTTTATTTAATTTTAGACATTGAACATCAGTTAAATTTTTGGGAGTGATTTTTTAAGAACCAAACTGATACCCGTACCTATGTACATTTTTGCAGACTAGGGTGACTCGTTTTTTTAACTGTTTTTAGAAATTTTTGGAGAGTAGTAGTGAAAAGTTGCCACCCCTTGAGAAATTTATCCTTGCAAAATTTCAGGTTTTGAAATAGTCATCTTTAGCTTCCTCATGTGACTCAAAACCACCCAAATTACAAAATCATAACACTTTTTTGAACCTTTTTTATGAACTTTCGAAAAGTAATTTTTTGCTTGGGTAGGTGTTAGTTTGTTATTAGACGTACAATGAGTCGTTGAACAAAAGTTTTAAATCAATTGAACAAGATCTTTAGCTCCATTAAGGCTTTAAAAATAGTGTTTGTTTTTTTGAAAATATCCGCCGATTTGCTGTACTATGCCAATCGTCATGATGGATTGTTTTGGAGTGAAGTTAATTTTTTTCATATACACACAAGAGATGTTTCCCCACAATACACACATGTTTCCATTATACGAGCGGATAGTTTTGAGAAAATGCAATTGTAAGAAATGCCAATTTGATCTACTTGATATCATAAATTGCTGTATACTGCGTAGTGGTTTGGAAAGATATTCAAAGTACTGTAGTTGTATCGATCAGCTCGAACAAGTTAGAACCGAATCAATCAAATTAATTTTATCAATCAAGTTGAAATCAAAGTTTTACCATTTCATAAATTTATTACTCAGTTGTAAAACAGACAAGAAAAAAAAAACTCAAAGATCATCATACCACCAGCCACTTTAACTAATATTTTATAACATTATAATGCTGTATTGAACAGATTAACTTACTCTTAGCAGACATTTTAGAGAAATGAGTAGATTAACCAGAATAAGAAGTAATGGTCCTGTCTTTGGTCAGCCCAAGTCACAACCACGTTCAGTGTTGCCAACATGATTATGAAGATGTAATGCTAGCCTGTCAGAATGAGCGGATGGAATTACTGCAATATTCGTCGAAGGAACCAGCTTTCTCAGTAATCCGACACAATCTGATTAGTTTCCTTACAATCGTGTGGGAAACTGCTTCTATTGCTATCGTTTCCAAAAAAGAGTATTAAGGATATGATGCAACATTACCACAAGCAGTTCAAAATTTTTCTTCGCATTTACAAAGCGAGAGCGGACAAACCGTTATACAAGGAAAAGCTAAAAAAATTTCAATTACTAGCAAAGAATCTGCTCGACAGAACAGCTTGCAAATGTTCTCATAATGCTTTGTCGATGTCCTGCTGTTAAAAAAGTTGCCCTCAAGGAGCATTCATTTTCATTAGACCAATAAAGCAATAGAAAAATGAGTATATCTAGGATTGATTGTAATGAAATCACAAGATTGCAAAAGAGACAAAAACGAAAAAGAATATTAGAGGATTATCACGCAGCGCAACGTCAAACATGATGCAGGTACACACCTACAAGCGAAAAAAGCAACGTATCTGCTTTTGTAGAGAATATTTTTCACGGTCACATGCAGACCAGTTGTAATGTCCCAACAAATAACTTGCACCTTTCGCATCTAGCTCAAACCTGTGACCGAACAGGAATATCTGACAGAACTGCAGCAGTCATTACATACGCTTTCTTGGTTGACTTGAAAAAAGTAACAAATGATGACAGCAGCTCCGTTATAGACAGACACAAACTTGGCCGATATCGACAAAAAGTTCGCACAACCACAAGGAGCAAGATAATTTACCTGTCTTGAAAAAAGCAACTCACACTATATTTGTTGATGGATACATTAACTAAACTCTAGTCAATGCTTAAAAAAAAACATGTAAAGTATGCAAAGTCACACATTTGCTTGTTGACTGAGCTACGATCAAAATATTATGATGATCACGTAACTTCTGATTCTGGCTCTTCAAAGATAATGAACAAGCAATTCTAGAATGCTTTCATTCTGAAACTCTGCTGTTAGATTTTACGTATTTGGAGCAGTTGGGTGTGATGGAACAATTACTGTTGTAAACACCGGTTTAATAAATGGAGTAATTAGGCAGTTGGAAAAACCGCTGAGAGGTCATTGCAGTGGTTAATTTATCAGCTTCACGCAAATGAATTCCCACGAAGACATTTACTTCGAAACCTTGATGGAAAAACAAAAGGACCTTCTCTAAGGGGGGGGGAGGATAAATACTTTGTTTTCAAAACCCCTCGTACAGTATGCTATCCCATAACGGAATCATGATGCTAAAATTTTTTTTGTCTGGGATGTTGCTAATCCCCCTGAAAATTTGCTAACTCCCCTATATTTCAAAATTGCATATTTTGGTAATTTTTTGAGATACATAAATAATGCGACCATTCATTTTTAATGTTTTTTCGTTAATGCGCTTAAATAACCTTTTTGTTAAAAATCAAATGTCATCCCTTTTTCTAGTTTATAGTAAATTGACTTTTTGTTGAATTTGCAGCTAAGGTTTATTGCATGCTTGTTTACCAATAAGCAATCTAATTCTAATGACAGTTTAATCAAACTGCACGTGGAATTCTAATACTGCTTTTGCTGGTACCGGTAGTAGTTTAGCCTGTAGTTTAACCTGCCGAATGAAAACTAATAATAATTATTATTTGAAAACTTGTTTTATGGACTCTTAACAATGATTTGGTAGTTGGCACAGATCATGCACCAGGTGAAGTGCTTAGTTCCACTCGTTTAGTGTTCATGCTTGACAAATCAATTACTAGCGCTTGTGCAGCGTTGAACGAGCAATTGCAAAAGACAAGTTGCAAGCCCAATTTAAGATAAATGCCTAATTGCCCATGCTACAACAATCAGATGACCGAGTGGATAGAGCGTCTGCTTTTCGATTGGTAGATTTGGAGTTTGATTCGGAGTCCCGTCAAACTAATGACTTGAAAATTGCTATTCACAGTTTCCCTGCTTCATGTTAAGCATTAAAGGGACAGTGTGGAGCAAGTCGGAAAGTTTGCTTGTTGTGCCATTGGGAAAGGCACTTAACGAGACTCCCCCATCTCACTGTGGGGTACAGATGGCTGGCAACCACTAAGCGAGCTCGTATAGTCACTTTCTCGTGATAGGCGAATAAAATTCAAATAAATAAAAATAAAAAAACAAGTGACACTGTTACAAAAGAATTTCTAGGCATCACAATGCAATTTTATCGGCAAGGACTTTCATCATAAGCCTTAGAATTATTCTGAAAAATTTGCTGCTCGTTTTACTCTAATAAGAAAAATGAAGCTGTGTAATATAAAGAAAGGATATTTTAATGCATACATTTGTCTATATGCGTGTGCATGTGACGATGTGGCGTTTACCACATTAAATACTTTTGGTGTTTTGTATAAATAGAAGCATGTTACAAACTACCTTGCATGTGTTTTGCGTACATTTCAAGATATACTTTAGATTGTTTGGTCACACTCCTGCTCGCTTACTTTATTCTCGGCATCCATGTAGTTCAACCTTTACTTGCTTTGAAATACAAGAACAACACATCATACCAAAGTTAATACTTTTTATGCAAAAGCGTTATTGGTGATAACACTGAAGCTGCGAAACTTCTAGATAACAGTGTCTCAAAACTAGCTTTCGAATTGTAAATTAAGGTCAGTTTGTAGCCCGACTCAGTGGCGTCACTAGGGGGGGCGGCCCGCCCCGGGTGTCACCATTTTGGGGTGACACCATTTTATGATGAAAATAGTTTAAAATTGGTGCTAAAAACGTTTTAAGACGTTGTTGCAAGCGTCAACGTAAGAAAAGCATAAAAGCTTTCGCAGGCAAAAGCGACTTTTTGTTTTGCAATCATAGGCCTCATCCAATTGCTACAAATGATCGGATTGTTTGCAAGAAGCTCGCGAAAAATAATGTGTGAGTTTTTGTGATAGAGTTTTAGTTATCTGTGATAGAAAATGGGAAGCCAAACCGCGCATTTTAGGTGAAAACTTTTATTTATGTACTCAGCAATACCAACTTTATAGCGTCAGAATGCACATTCTTAAAATGAAGTGAGGTCTTCTTCGCTCTTACCCTGTCCACATGCCCAATTTATGTGGGCTTGTAGCTGTGGGCTATCTGCGTCACAATCGAGTTTTTGATGTCATAACTTAAAAAGCGATTATGACATCAAGCCCACAGCAACAAGCCCACATCAACTTGGGCCTTAAGTCCACACAAATTGGTCATGTGGACGGGGTAACTAACTCGTTAAGAAGAAGTTATGAGGTAGGCCCAATCTAAGCGATAGGGATATCGTGTACGGATGGTAAGCGATTACATTTATTAGCGATAGAGGATAATTTATTTATGGGCGAATTGAAAAATGGAGAAACGTTAGACTAAATATGAAAGGGGAACGAAAAACGCCCGAATCAAACGAGAAAGGTCAAGTGGTTTACAGCTCCAGAAAAATCTGCATCTCGCTTTTAAATGCTAGTTAGTGGAAGCGGTGGTGGCATCATAGTCGGAGACAGCCGAGTCAGCAGTTACCAAAAAGTATTTGTAAGATCAGTTGTATTTGTATTAAAAGTAGGATAAATATAGGCTTGGGATGAAATGACATTATCTCAAATAAAACTTTACTACACTTCAATTTTGTGCTAAATCTCTTTAACTTTTTGTCAGATAAAAATGTGCGTTGAAAAGCATCAAAAAAACAACCAACAGAAGATTTTTAACACTAAAACTCAATTTGTCATCAAAGCCGCCGCTTTAAGAAAACAGTCGATGGCAGACCAAACACATTGTTGAATCGTCGAATATTTTTCTTTTTTTTTTATTGTGGTCCGACTAATTTGATATACGAGTCATGAGGGTCTGTCTCAGCTAGAGGAAAATCTGTGACTGTATTTGATAAAAATTGAAACTGCATGTGTTTGTAAATCTAAGATGTATTTTTGGTCAATTTTGTGCGTTTATTTCAATGTTTTCGCCATAAGATTTGCCATGCGGCATTGCGCCGACGTGAGTAATGAATTGCAAGGTGCTTTTTGGCGGCATGGGTTTTGAGTAACACAGCCGCAGTGAGAGGGATTCGGAGCGTGAACTCTTACTGTACAGCAGAGGCATGATTCCCGGGTTAATTATATCGGATAGAATGTGACTGGTGGCCCGGCTCCACACCGCTAGCTCGTTTTTTGTGGGTTTAATGCGGTGTTCCTGAGGTGTGATCGCGCGGAAATGGGCCCCCCAAAACTTGTTAGGGTGCCCTTTGGCATAATGTCGCGAGATATGCAATATGCCAGCATACTACTAGCGCTAATTTATTAGTGAGTTTCGGCGTCAGCTTTAACAAGACGGAATCCCGTAGAAAGCTGATGAGAACTGACCAACGTCGTAATGAGGATCTAACTCGTCTGAAAAGCATTGGTGGACTCTTTGTTTGTGCTGCAGAATTAACGTATACGTGGCTCGCACTGATATTGGCTTTAATGAAGTTTATACGATTTTACTAAGAAGTTAGGTTTGCGCGTTACGTTTGCCTCTTAACGCCCAATGGTAGCGAAATTTTTCAACTAAAGCCCTCGTTTGAGTTGTAATTGTTCCTCTGCTTCACTGCTTTCTTTTAAGTCTGGTGATTACACAGTTGTTTCGTGTGGCAGCAATATCCCTTTTCAATCTAAAGTTCTTTTTTTTTGCTAAATTTGATCAACAGATGTACAAATTGCGTGATACTGATACTATTGCAGGCTTAGAAAAAAAATGTTAAAAACTGTTTTACATAAAATGACATATTAACAGGCATAATCATCTTCCTGATAAAAAATCATTAAAAATGAATGGTCACACCTTGTATTTTAATAATACAATAAGCAAGACATGTTAATTTTGCTATTTGGGGGAACTCGCAAATTTCAACGGGTATGTACAGGGGGGTTAGCAACACAGATGATCAAAAAAAAATTTTTATCATCATTCTGGCACAGGATAGCATATTCTAAGAGGGGGTTTATAAGCGATATCCAAAATTTTTTATTTATCCCCCCCCCACGTTCTACATTTACTAGAACACTAGGCAAAAAATTGGAAAAGTGTGAGAATACTGACGTTGATAAAAACTTTCAAAGAATTGAAGCTTATTAATTTTAATCCAAAACAGTGCATCATGGAGGATGGCGCAGTACAGCAAATCGGCGGATATTTTCAAAAACAAACACTATTTTTAAAGCTTTGATGAAGCTAAAGATGTTGTTTAATTGATTTAAAACTTTTGTTCAACGACTCTTTGTACGTCTAATAACAAGCTAACACCTACCCAAGCAAAAAATTACTTTTCGCAAATTCGTAAAATAGCGTTCGAAAAAATGTGATTTTTTTGCAATTTTGGGTGGTTTTGAGTCACGTGCGGAGGCTAAAGATGACGATTTCAAAACTTGAAATTTTGCAAGGATAAATTTCTCAAGGGATAGCAACTTTTTACAACTACCTCAAAAAATTTGAAAAAAAAATTTGACAACGAGCCACGCGATTGCAGACCCAACCTATAATATCGTTTGGAAAAAATTTAAATCATAGTCACAAGCCAATTTTTCAATCTCTTTTTCGAATCTTGCAATTGTAGCGTCACAAAGCAAAATACAGTAATTGTTGGCAAAGCATGCTTGGTCTCCATGTGAGGCAGGTCTTTTGCTGCTCATTAAAAAAATTTAGTTGCAGATGGAGGCTTTCTTACTCAATATCATCAGCAACGTCGCACTACTTTTGGTTTTGTTTTGGCAACATTGTGTTTTAGTGTACCTTTTTCGAGAAATCCAGTTTTGTTGAGAAGAGCAAGAGTTTGATTTTCTAAAAACATCACCTTTTTTTGTTGAGATTTGATGAGCATGTGCAAAATCTTGACTTCTGCAAAAAATGATTAACCAAAGGTAAATATGTGCATGTAGTTTAGCGGTCCAAAACATATAGCTCAGATGGAATTGGTTTAACTCTTGCCTGCAGAATTTGGTTGCTGCAGGTTTTATGTTACCAATATATTAGTGACATTTGATATTGAACAATGTTTGCCATTCGTGAATCAAAAATGTTGCAATTGTTTTTTTTTATGTAAGGATTAAATTTTCGGATTAATTTAACTTCTATACAATTGTTAATCTCATTAATACAAGAAAACAATTTAGTTGGATCTTTGTTGCAAGTATAAGAAGTAAGTATAATATATCGGTCTCGACCTAGCTATTTCCGCTGCATCTATCAAGTTCGATAACCCAAGCACTTAAAAACATTGACGAGATTGCAGCAAACTTCTTCTGCATTGACATTATAAAACGTTTTGTTTGGAAAAAAGCTTGCACATGATTTTCAAAACGCTGACAAAACGTCTGTATAAAGTGCTGAATCAAATCACTTTTCTATAATCATTTAGCAGAACTTGATGTACAAGAATTTGCAAAATAGAGTGCAACCTTGCCAATTCTTTGTATCTAAAAAAATGGAGTAGTTTGCTATCGGTAGACGCCAAAAAATTCCGATTGTTTTCTTCAAGAGTTGCGTTTGGAATAAGGCATGTTACTTTGTCAACGAAACGGCCGAGCTGTAGCGCGCGCACACATTGCAGATCCTACGCGACGGGTTCGATTCACGGCTGGATCGATTGGATTAGACATAGATATCGAGTGGCTGCTGACGCGAAGAGCGCAAGCTCATATCGTCGCAGTCTCCCTAAATCCGTTAAATTTTCCGTTCAATATGATTTGAAAAAATCCATAGTTATATTTTTGTGACAAATCGGAGTTTTTTAAGGCTTTTTATAATCCAATTGGGACCCTAAAAGTGAAAATGGGGTCCATAAAAACAGGAAAATCACGGAAGAAAGTAACTTTTTGTTTTATTGTGGGTACCAACAGGTTAATTTTGGGATCCTATAGATTTACTTTGGGAATCTAATATTTTCATTCAAAGCGATCGATCAAACCACACAATCAAAACTGATGCCACCTTTTAAACTGACGGGCAGAATATTGCATTTCTTCATTTTTTCTACCTGACTCAAGTATGCTGATTCTGTTTCTGCTTGTAATCTTTTCGTGGTTCAGTGTGTTTCTCTGTTTCTCTCCAGAATTCTGGAATTGCTCCAACTTTTGGTTTCCGTACAAACGTTTTTCAAATTCAATTTGTTCTAGAATTAGCAAAAGCTGTTGCGGCGGTTGATAAACGATAGGCCTATTAAAAATTTTAAACTTTTATTTTCAGATTTCAAATGGATAAAGCTTTTGTCTTTCTATTGCTAGACTCTTGGTTTAATTTCCAGAAGGACCTATCAAAAGATTTCAAAAAATTGATATTTACAGCTTCTTTGCTTGAAATTTAATAGGTCAGTTTAAAATGTCCGTCAACTCGCGTGTACCATTGCGAAAAGTTTTCCACTTTTGTGTTTTCCGCTTTTGAGCAATCTAATTATGTAAGGCTACTTGAAGTTTTTTCGCCATAGGTTATTACAACAACCACTCAAAAATAATTAATAAGTTTTCGAATCGCTTAATTAATCTTTATGGCAAATTACAAACTACGATTTTATGGCAAACAGCTCAGATGGCCGAGTGGTATGGAGCGTCTGTCTCTTGAGCTGTAGACTCAGGTTTGATTCCGAGTCGGGTCAAACCAATGACTTTAAAATTGGTATTCACAGCTTCCCTGCTTGACGCTCAACATTAAAGGGACAGTGCGGAGAACAAGCCGGCAAGTTTACTAGTTGTGCCGTTGGGAAAGGCACTTAGCGGGATTCCCCCATCTTGATGTGGTAGACAGATGGCTGGCTACTCCTCAGCGAGCTCGTATAGCGCATTGATCGCTTTCTCGTGATAGGAGGATAAATATGCAACTAACTAACTGCAAACTATGTTAACTGAATAAGCCAGCCCTAATTTAATTTTGTCGCTATTAAACAATACCCTTACCTACCTTTGCTTAACTTTGTTAATCTTCCGTTAAAATCTTGCATCTAAAAATAAACAATTCGTTTATGAGTTAACAAAAACTTTCTGATTTTTTTCAATATCTTACCCAGTACTAACAATAAACTTGTCTAAATATTTTCACCCCACTACAGTAATAATCTTTCACTACAATGTTAGTAAAAACAAAAAACGATAAAAAAATCATCGCTAATTTGTGCCTCAGATTGTAGCGCTAACTAATCAAAATGGATCAAAACGCACCAACCCATTAAAATAAGGACTTTACAATATTGTCATCTTTTTAATTTACCTAGGAATAGTTTTCAAATTTTAATGATTCATTGTTGAAAAATATCCTATTCCTATCATCTCAGATGAGTAAATAAGAAGGCCAGGATGCTCAGAAATTATCGACAGCGAACCAAAATTATGAAGTTTAAAAGATTATGCAAGGTTAGGGTATATCAGCGACATAACCGAGCAATGCTGCACCCGGCAACAAAAGCGCAAGCTCACTCTGCAGTCTCCTGCTATAATAATTTTAGGATTTTTTAGCGCAACAATTTGAAAATAACTTCAGTTATTTAAAGGAGGACGAGTTGATGACATAACTAAAAAATGCTCGATGTGCCTTGAAGTCCCAGACCTGTTTAACGTATTTCAGATAGCTTTTAGGCTTTTGTACTTCAAAAAACATCTTTACTCTCAAAAGCAAGGCTAAACATTTACTCACTTTCAGAAATATTAACACAAAAGACGTCGCAATTGCTGCCAAAGCCAAAAGCAGAAAGCACCATCGAAGCGGTAGACACCTGCGTTTTTTTTTATTTCCATGAAATGATTGAAACGGCGAAACTAAATTAAAAATTTGAAAGTTGTGAAGAAAAATATTGTCATTTGTTAATAACGCAGCCAATATAAAGGGCAGCATAGCGCTTATATGTAGTCAATAAAACAAATGTACTATTTACTGTGTAGCAAAACAATCAGACTGTTTTTAATTTAAAGCCGTACGCAGGTAACACTAAAGCATTTGTTACTTACCATCTTCCACTTCCATCTTCTGCATCTGATTCGATTTCTTTGAAACTTTATTGAGCACGTGTTCTGAAAAATTTAAGGACTGCTTAATTTTTTTTTATTTTTAAGGGTGTTTTTAACGTCGCAAATTTAAGTATGCAGTCCTACAGAAGCGTATTTGGGAGAGCATTGTGCCATGCCCCCCTTTTTCACTTTGCTTTTCAGTAAAAAAAAAACAAACGCCGCTCAGTGACCGAAATATGCCTGATTCTTTTGAATTTGGTAGTTCATGACTTCTTTTATATTTCTGACTACGCCATTGCCGACCTATTACGTGAAAGTTTTTGAGGCTACTGTTTTTAAAACAAAATATTTCAAGCGTTATTCCTGCAAGATATCGAGCTGAAAACAATGGATTCAAGAGTAAACGCCTAGAAAATTGATTTTGTTATGTATCCAAAATTGTTACCTGCTTTCTTGCACGTTGCAACAACGCATGTTGATTGCTGAGATGTGCGTTAGTCAATTGTCACAATAGCAAATAAACTAATCATGAAAAAAATCAAATATTCTAAAACATCCAGTATTTCACTCTTATCGTTTATTGTTGATTACCGAAAAAGTAACACAGATGTAAACATGATTACAGCCGTCATGTATGGTTTAGTTCGATATCGTAAAGTTGGGCCAAACTTCTGGTTTTGGGTTCTAAGTACGTTTAGGTTTTCAATTTCTACTTAACTTCACACGAGGTTATGTGCAAGGTTTACACTTTTTTTGGAAGAGATTCTAGACTATATTTTCGAGTTTATTTGAGTACCTCAATCTTTGTTCTTCTCACACTGTTTGCTGCTGTTGTAATAACAAGAAATCAATATGGTAATAAACAACAGCAAAGCAATCGAGTAGTTTTTTGTTTTAAATTTTTTCTCACCTTCCATTCCATCCGGAGAACTTTGTTTGTGCGTTGACATCTTGCAATTGCTTTAAATTTTTGTTGTTTGTGATCGAACTCTTTTCAAAGCAAAGCTTATCAAAACCACGATCTAAAATGAATTACTATGCTGGCATTTACATGTGATTTCAAATATTCAAGATTGCAGAGATTTTCAAAATGATGTTGTCGGCGTTATTTCTCAAACAGCCTTAGAAATGGATAAATAATAATGATAAATGCCTCGTAAACATAATGTTTGTAGTACTGATAGTATAATGAAACGATATAACAATACGCATTTGTAAAATAGTTTTATTGAAACAAATATGTGTCTTAATAGAAGACAAAAATAATAATAATACTCTAAAAATGCTACAACTAAAACTTTTCTAAAGCAAAACTGCTTAAATGGCCGATCGAAAATTCCTTCAATTCTCATTGCTTGAAAAATGCCTGACGACTTCTTTCTCTGCTACTAACTCCAGCTATGGATAGGCTTATCCTAAATCGCTGCTGATAATTTAATTGTTCTTGTGACAATAGTGTTGTCAAGCTCCTTTAATTAGCCATAATGATTAGCTTTGCAGGCAATAAAAACACTGTTAGCAAAAATATTTGCTGAGTAACTAAATATGTTATGGTGAATATGGAAAGCTTTTTGTGTAAAACCATGATAACAAAGAAATCTCTGTCAATTGAGACAACTTAATTTTCTTCGTTAATAGTAATAAATTAGGATACTAACGTAGGAAATTTTAAATCAAGACACCGCAACAACAGCTTTTAACGGTAACTTTGACCTTGACAGTGTTAAATGCATGAAGAATTTATAATTTTGGATTTGGCTCAATTCATATTCAAAACTTCATATTTCAAGGCGAATTTTTTTCACTAATTTAAGTCAAACGTTTCTCTACTTCGTAGTTGGTTGTTTAAAGTCTCCAAAAAAACTTGCATTTCTATAAATCAAGACATGTTTAATTTCAGAATCTAAAAATAGAGAGAAAGTAACACACAGCTCCCCCCAAATTAGAACGTATTGAATCTCAACTGGTTTAAAAAAAAAACAGTGGTTGCTTTCGACTCAACTTACATACAGAAAAAACTTTGAACGTAATAGGCTAGTTTCTCATTACCATAATTGTCATTGAATCGATGATGTAACGCTAAGTTGGATTAATTATAATAATTGTAGTTCGTAATGGAATATAATTAATTGCTCTAATTTATGTAATTTTATTTGTAGTTGAAACTCTTTATTTTGGTGTAATTGTAATTGTAATTTTAAAAACTTTATGCTAAATGACAATTACGTTTTATTTTTTCAATTTCATCTTAACTTTTCGGTCCACAATTTTAACGGCATTGTTTAGATTTGACACTTGCCCAAAAGCATTTCATGTCTTATCTTTGTTCTATTCTGTTTTTAATATTGTTCCATCAATAGTTTTCACGTGTATTTTGCAGTGCAATACTACGTAATTAAATTACACGTTCCACAGTAATTATTATTAGGATTGCTAGTTGAGTTTTTCAGCATTGTACTGAACTAAGTACTTGTAATTGTAAGGTAATTAAACGTTTGCAGGTGTAGTTGTGTTGCAATTGATCTGTCTTGTTGTAATTAATCCAACTGGTACAAAGTTCGCATGAAAACGTAACAGTGTGTTAATAAAGTTCTCATCAAGCATAGATGCAACTTCCTGGTGAAGATTTTGCTTTCAAAGTTTCGGAAAAAGTGAAGCCAACAACTCTGGAGTTGAAACAGCTGTCAGCTTGTTATCAAAAGTTGTTAACATCTTCAAGACGAACTGAAAAAATAATGGAATGGTGCGTGTCAAATATTGTGTGATTATCGCCGTTCATATTTGTTTTGGGCATACCAAGCTGTAGCCGAGTTTAGAACCGAAGCCGCTGAACTCTTTGTTCATCGATCTGTCAAGCGTTATCACGTGATTTTAGATCGCCTTGGTTGAATTCAAAATGTCTGACCCCCCGTTTTATCAGTTGCGTATGAATTATTGTATGTTGTGTATTGTAAATCACATTTTGCAACTTGCAGTTAAGTCGTGTTTGTTAGCTTTAAGAAATACTGAGGCAGCTTTAACAAAGTAACAGCTTGAACGGAGTTGGCCGAGTGGTTAGTGCATTGAGCTGCGACACTGGTTTCGCGGGCTCGTTGCCCAACTAGGTCATCTTCCATGATGCATATGCTGCTAATTTAAAAACTTAAGCTGCAATTATGTGGCTTAAAAAAAAAGTGACAGCACGGGCGTGCCCAGAAATTTGAAAGGGGGGGGGGGGAGGGCGCAGTTTAAAGCCAAGCCAGCAGGGCCAGATATAGTGAAGAGCAAAAAAAGACCATCACGCCCGCAGATGTCCAGTTTTCCGCCCAAAGACATGTGAAGAGCAAAAGAGGTCATCACGCCCTCAGATTGTCTTTTATACGAATATCACTTTTAATTTGTGCATTTGTCTGCGGGGGGCACCCCCCCCCCCCTTTTGGGTACGCCCCTGAACAGCCAGAATGGAAGTTTAAACAGCTGCCGTAGTTGACGGATACAGTATCTGAGCGGAAATTAGACTTTAATGCACTTTTGAGTTTATATATTTTTTGCAGCTTTTTGTTTAAGTTGAGCACATTAAGTTATTTAACTTCAGTTGCTTTTGTTTTGTGAATGAAGTTCCACGAGCGTGGTTATCTGGTCAAGGTACGTAAATACTTATTGTGATTATGTTTCGCCTTAGTAGTTTGCACTCACGTAATTCAAGTTTGTAAATGGCTACTTTTTGTTTAGAGCATTTTTACTTTTTTTTGGCGCTTTTTGTTACTGTTGGGCTCAAAATTAGCTGGTATGTTTATTGTTTATCCAGTCATCGTTTGCACTTTTGGAGTCCAGCAAACACATAGTTAATTTTTCCGAAGAAATCGTTTCCGACGTCCCTTTCTAACATCACTAATTGGCTTCAAAGCCCCTCTTTATCGCCTTAACTAGTTTTTTGGTCATAGTTCGCTGGGTGTTTTACGTCTTGACTGGAATATTTGCTTTGATGCAACGCAAATTAGTCTTTGTCTGATTTCAAATTGACTTCAAGGACAACATTATTTGCTATCAATATATTTATCAATCTGGTTTCAGCCTTGTCAAGATTCGGAGACGAGTCTAGCTTCCGCTCAGCAGTCAGTACGGATAAGCGCTGTGGTAAACCTCAAGTTTGCTGCAGGTGCGTTACTTCCACAGCAAATGGCCGAATAAGTTCCAAAAAAGTGATAGCCCTCATGTTATAACATATCTAAGAGTATGGTTTCCTTGCTACTGAAAAGAAGAAAATAGGCTTAAACTTGAGCATGAACGCATAAAATTGCTACATGCATAAGTTGCTTTTGTCACCTATGGTAGTCCATTTGCATGATGACGACAACGTCTCTGCTTCTTGTGAAATCTTTTGAGAAACGCAAGGAAGGTCCGAAGAAGTGTATAAATCACTTCTGTAAACGTCATAGACAAGTATATGATCAACGCGAAAGGTAAATACAGTCTCTCTGGTGTCTTTTTTATGAATTTGTGCTGTTACAAACTCGCACAATTGGGAACTGCTTTCGGTCTATCACCCAGACATTCGCGGGTTCAATTACTTCGGAAAAGCGAGTAAAAAGTTTCAATTTTAAGGCAAAAATTCAAAAATTACTCTTATTGAGTTGTTAACAAAATGTTGTTGTATGCTGGTAGTGCCGCTTTTACGGAGGGAAGAGGAGCAGGGGGCGTACCCCCATGGCAGCTCTTTGTGACCCCCAAGTTGGAATTAGCCCAACTTTAGTTTTTTTGTTCCGTTTCGCGTAACAACGCAACAAACAATGATTAATTGTGAAAAAATTTGATATTTGATGCAAAATATCACTACAGCGCAGGCTGTCAATTCTGTCTTCTGTGTATAGAATTGTGGCTCAGTCAACTATTGTAACCATGGCGATTTGTAGGTTTCAGCACACTAGTTAAGAAGCAACGCAGTAAAACGTTTTATGAACAGCTTGTGGCAGTGTTATCGCTTATTTATTAATACGATTGCAAATAAGATGTGACAAGCGATGGCCGTCACATCTTATGACGAATATGAAAGATTGGGTGCGAAATTCTAATTTGAGAGTGAGTCACCCTATTGATCAGATTCTTTCCCTTTGTATGGGCGAAATGGCGTAGCAAAAACGCTCCTTTGTATGGGCTCAGGCGCGGAATCTTCAAACCTGACGTGTTTAGCTGACTAATGGTCGAACCTGCAGTTCCTTTCTATGGGCTCAGATTCCGAATTTTCAAACCCGATCGAACCCGAAGTCAGATTCCGACATTTCGCCTATACAATGGGAAGCATGCTGATCAATAAGGTGAGTGAGTACACATGGAACAGAAGCGAGTTTTGAAAGTTTGTAAAGGCCAAAAGTGTATGTTACGTTGTAATCAATTTTTCGGGGCTCGTAAGCTTTTTTGCTGACCTGATTTTGACAAACCTTTTTTTTTTTTAGAAAATGCGATTTAACAACTTTTTTGTATGGTGCGCCCCTGACCGGGGGCCCTGGGGTTATAGCCCCCATAGCCCTCTCCCTAATCCGGCCCTGCCTTTTGGCAAATGAAATTCTACTGATGCTAATGATTTGGGTGACGATGGCTCGAAGCAAGTTATACTGTGTTCTTATCCTATTAACATGTTTGGGGCCCCAAAACGATGCTTTAATGTTGCGTAGCATCAAAGACGGGATTAGTTGGAGTATTCTGTAAAGTTAGATGCGAGGTTTTTGCTTTCTTGCCCCAATTTTGAATGCGAAGTTCGAGGAATACGCTGAGAATAAACTTTTACAGGTCACAGGTATCGTAACTGGAAGGATGCGACTGAAAATGATAGAGGTTTTATTTGCCAAACCTCGCGCCTCCAAAGAACACTTTTGGCTTGCTACGGTGCCAGGCACATACTAAATAGGCTATAGTTGCGGTACAGTTATAATAAATTGTTTTTGATGCGGTCAGTTTGGAGGGGTTAAGTTTCAACAACAGTCAAGTCACTAAGTTTACGACAAATATCTTAAGATACGTTCCATAATCTAAACTTAACTAATCCGACTTATAATTAGTAGTATTATCTTCTGTAAGATCACAAAGATTTGCATCGCATCCAATATGCTATTCATTTAAGCAATATGTAATTATCGTAAATCGGATAGTATAAGACAAAGTGCTTCCCCATCCAAGTTGTGCACAATTGAAATTACACTTATCACTTGTTAGTGCCCCCTCACTTCCAGTTGGTGCCCCATCACTTGATTTGCTCTGGAGACGGAACTGCATGCTGGTATTTCAATGTACCGTCGCAAATATTCAAATTCTATACACAGTAGGGCTCAGTATTTTGTATGGTTAAATTAATTCGGTAAGACACAACGTCGTCCTACCTGGCCTGCTGAATGGGAAGTCAGTACAACTTCCACTTGTTGGATTGGAGGACGAACCATCTCCCATCACCAACAGTTGCAAGAGCAACTCTAGCCATGGTTACCGTAGAGCGGGACAGCTCTGTTTCGGGCTATTAGCCCTGATCAGCCGCCCTCAGGATGAAGGTACCCTCATCCTTCAGAATGCTTGACCTTGATCAGCCAAGCACCCCTCCGGATTTGTATATCCCAAAAGAATTTAACCTTTGCGCTACTTAACATGATGTTAGATAAGCACTCAAGCTAAATTCCCCATGTGGCCGAAGTGCAACAGCAAGGCACAACGTCGTCCTACCTGGCCTGCTGAATGGGAAGTCAGTACGACTTCCACGTCTCAACCCAACACGTGGAAGTCGTACTGACGGTTTGAATCTTTACCCAACAGTATTTTATAAAAAACTCCCGTGAAAAAAGGTGAGTTTTTTAAATTGACAAAAAAATATTGTCCTTTTTTTTATAAAATACTGTTTTTTAAAAAAAAAATTTTTATAAAATGCTGTCCTTTATAAAAAAAAAATTAAGTCAATTTAAAAAACTCACTTTTTTCATGGGAGATGCACGAACACGTGGAAGTCGTACAAACGGTCTGTCCTCCGACACAACACGTGGAAGTCGTACTGGCTTCCCATTCAGCAGGCCAGGTAGGACGACGTTGTGTCTTACTGTAGCACCTTGGCCACATGGGGAATTTAGCTTGAGTGCTTATCGAACATCATGTTAGGTAGCGCAAAGATTAAATTCTTTTGGCATGTACAAATTTGGAGGGGTTCTTGGCTGATCAAGGTCAAGCATTCTGAAGGATGAGGGTACCTTCAGCCTGAGAGCGGCTGATCAGGGCTAACAGCCCGAAACAGAGCTGTTCCGCTCTACCGTAAATTAATTCAATTAAAGATTCTGAGCACTTAATGACGCTGTTTAGTTAATGACAATACAATCGATTTTAAAAAATACTGTCCTTTTTTTATAAAATACTGTCGTCCTTTATCAAAAGATAATTTAAGTCAATTTAAAAAACTCACCTTTTTTCATGGGAGATGCACAAATATGAAAAAGGTGATCTGCAGTTCTGCAAGACATTTTGTTTGTAGAAGATACACAGATGTTGGAGATGGCACGGAAGAACCAGTGGAGGTATTATGCGATGAAGTGGAGACTGTAAAAGGATTTTGCTACTTAGAAGACAGGCTGAATGCTAGTGGTGGATGTGAGCCTGCCGTGACCTCAAGCGTAAGGATTGAATGGATGAAATTTAGAGAATGCGGAGAGTTGTAACCAGGAAAAAGGTTTTCTTTGAGAATGAAAAGGATGGTATATCGTACTTGCTTAAGATCAGCAATGTCATATGGAAGTAAGACATAGTGTTTAAGAGAGAGTGCAATGGCAATTTTGAGAAGAACTGAAAGAGCCATGGTGAGATCAATGTGTGAAGTGAAATTAGTGGATAGAAAGAATATGGAGGAGCTGATGGAGATGTTGGATTTGAAAGAAACTTGAATAGAATGCAAAGGCGAATGGAGTAAGATGGTATGGACATGTGATTAGAAGAGATGATAATAATATACTGAAGGCAATGATGCTGGAAGTGAATGGGAAGCGAAAGCGAGGACGGCCAAAAAATGACATGGAGGAGGCAGGTGGAAGAGAGTGTGGAATAAGTCGGGTTGAAAATCGAGAAAGCTGCAGATCGAACGAGATGGAGGGAAGGTGCGAGAGCGATTGCGGAAGGGATGAGGTGCATCCGGCCACCTTCGGTGACGAGGTAAGAACCGGATTGAAACTGGATAGTTACTTAGTTTAGTTAGTTGCATATTTATCCTCCTATCACGAGAAAGCAATCAATGCGCTATACGAGCTCGCGTAGGAGTTGCCTGCCATCTGTCTACCACACCAAGATGGGGTAATCCCGCTAAGTGCTTTTCCCAATGGCACAACAAGTAAACTTGCCGGCTTGTTCTCCACACTGTCCCTTTAATGCTGAGCGGCAAGCAGGGAAGCTGTGAATACCAATTTTAAAGTCATTGGTTTTGACTCCGACTCGGAATCAAACCTGAGTCTACAGCTCAAGAGACAGACGCTCTATACCACTCGGCCATCTAAGCTGTCAGATGATGATGATGACTGTCATGGAGTTGGCTGAGTGATTAGAGCATTGGACTCGGTAGTCGGCTTCACAGGTTCCATGCTCGGCTTGGACACATTTCATGATGCATGTGCTTTATTAACATAAAACAACACCACTTGCCTAGTCATTGCATTACTATGCGCTTAGGATTTTCTGTATATTCTATGTTTCCCTCCTCAAAAGTCCAATGATACCTTGGGTGGTTTCAAATTCGCGTTTTCCGCTCTAGAAAAACGTTAAATCAATTTCAGTCGTAATTGTAATTAAATAAAATTAAATCATGCAATAGATTTTAGTTATGTGACTAGAGACATCAGAAGAACTTTCTAATCAAACGTAGCCATAGAGATTAGGAAATAAAGGAAATATTAATCGCATAAACATTGCCAAAGAGGGTAAAAGTTAAAAAAAATTATAAACAAAAATGGTAATATCGTGCATCTAAAATCAATCCATGACCGGTATCGCCCTGGTTGGGCCTCATCAGGTGGATGTAGATGGGATATGACGAAAAAAAAAACAACAAATTGATTTCACTTTTTCATGAAATTCTATTTAGACTAGAATAAAAAGAAGAGAAAATCCAAAAATTTTAGTAAAACGTAAGTAACGCGTGTGCCTGTGATGTCGCAGGGTGTGCGCTGAACACTTTGTACCAGAGAGTCGAACCGAACCCGAACCGGAGTTGTATAAACCGGTTTTACGCTATTTTTGTCGAACCGTATCCAAACCCGAACCGTATTTTTCAAAATCGCAAAGAGCGAACCGGAACTGAACCAAATAATTTGAAAACTTGGGAACCTTAACCGAACCGATTGAAAAAGCGGCTCGCTCCGTGAGGTCACACGCGTCACTTTGAAAGCGGCTTATATTCAAAGAAATGCAGCCTACTTCCACAGCACTACAAGCAGTAGCCTACATTGGCCCGTCAATGTGAAATTATGCTTCTTTATCAAAGTATAGGCCGCCGTTGACAGAGCATAGAAACAATTTAATTATCTCGAAATTGGCTTTACTACAAGTATCTTATGCATTATATCAGCCTGTCAACGCGAAAAAAAATATTGCTTGGTACGTTTCATTTTTAAAAACTCTGTTACTATAATTATACCATTTTTTACTGCGAACCTGAGCCGGAACTTTATAAACCGGTTTTGAAATAACTTTTACTGGAGCGAACTCAAACCGGAGCGTTTCAATTTATTTGAACCTTAACCGGAACTGAACCGAAATTTAAAACCGCTGTTGAACCCAAACCGATCCAGAACCGGAAAAATTTAACGGTTCGACTCCCTGCCTTGAACCTCTGGAGATTACGCCCTTGAAGAAAACAAGCCCACAAGCAGAGATGGGCGCGATGCTCAACTTTTGAGTTAATTGATATCGATACACGATACTTGGAAATAAAGTAATCCATACCGATACACGATCCTTTGAAGAGGTGTTAAATCGATATCGATACAACTATCTCGATACACTATCAGAAAAAAATGAACCAAAAAAAATTGGTTTACAAAACTTCGCTGGAGTCGAACTTGCTGGTGGAGCTACGTCGTCACCTCAGTCACTTACAAAGCGAAGATGCAAGCGTTTGAATGCTTTGATACTGTGTTATTAGGAAAAACAAAAGTCCTGCCTCATGCCGAATATAGGCTACAATGAAACATTGCAGGTCAATGTTTTGTTTTGCTAGAGCACACAATGAGGACCAATGCTTTCTGCAAAATTTGCATCCTCTGGCAAATAGCAAGCCCATTATTAAATTTTTTCTTCTACAAAAACTGAAGACAGGGAAATATGAAAATCAAAAGCACACTGCACGAGATAAAAAATCAGGAAAACAGCCCTTGAGACAACGAAAAACAGTTACGCCGTCTAAGCGTTAAAGCAAAGAGGAGTTCCCTCTTTAAAACAATCAAATTTTCAAACGGTTGGTCCGACAAGTTTTCTCGACGAGGTGAGAAAATGCGTCCGGCGAAACTAAACAAACTCTTTGCTGGGGCCGAAGACACTGTATCCAGGGACTGCGCTGCATCTATGCCCTCATTAACAAGTGCGCCCTGAGGTAACTTCTCCGGCGTGAAATCCAAAATAAATGCCTACCGGTAGCCTTGTTTTACTACAACACTTCTCTTCTTGCCACAAGCTCTCAACACAAACACTTTCTTTCCTTTCGCGCGCTTTCTAAGCAGCTGCTTTTGAGTTTATTACAAATCCTCGTGCTACAAGTTTGCAATCTGCGAACAATTGCAAAACGCAAAAATGGCGCGTATATTGTACATGTTCCAATTTCACAATTCAGGTCGTTCAATGGAGTTACAAAACAGTTGTGAATAAGTGATAAGAAAAATTTGCCAACAATACGTCGCTTTGAATCAGTGAGGGAATAATGAGCTTCAATTTGTCATCACATTCTTCAGAAACCGTTGATGAGCACGCAGTCAACACGTCGTAAGATAGCTCGTGCTCAAAAACAGTATCGAGATATTTGTATCGGCGATGCACAAAAACACCTTTAAACGATACCAATACGCGATGCTGTGGCGAAACACTGAATTGATGCCAATATCGATACAAAAGTATCGCGCGATACGTATCGCCGGTACAAGTATCTCCATACTGCCCATCTCTGCCGACAAGTTGGTATGTCGTGCCCAGGGCCGGATTAAGGCGGGGGCTGATGGGGCTGCAGCCCCAGGCCCACAATCAAAAATAGGCCCACCACTATTCTAAGTCAATAAAGTGATAAAAGAACTACGGTAGCGTATAGGCTATTAGAAATTTCCCACCTATTATCGGGAAAACACAGTTCTGTTTGTGTCCATGCACTGTCACCACTGTCATTGTAAAACCTTACTTGCTGACTCTGACGCAACAATTCGTATTCGCGGCTGCTTTGGTAGTTATACCAATACCAGTCGATTCTAGTATGTAGCTTGAAAGGTAGGAGATACCATAATATATGTCGGTTAGAGTAATTTGAAAATAAAAATGAGGAAGTATAGACGCGGTTCGGAAAAGAAAAAATCCAGAAGAGAAGCAGAAAATAAACTGAAAAAAGTTACCGCAAAATCAAAAAAATTGTCTGACTTTTTTAATGACTAAGCGAACCGAAAAGCAACAGCGTAGAAATAGCGCCCAGTAGGCCTAATGCAACTGCTTTTCGTTTTAATCCTTTGGCTGTACCTTTGTCTGATGATTTCTAATATTGCTCTGGCGAGCGCTCATTTTCAGCGTTAACAAGGGTAAAGAATCATATGGGTTCGTTTATGGGCCAGAAAAGGTTGAATTCCTAAGCTTTACTCTACATAGAAAACGAACTTTTGGAAAGAATAGGCGCTGATGACGTTATTAAGAGCTGTGCATTGACTAAATCCAGAAAATGTGTCATTTGAATGCGTACATACAAAGTAAAAACTTTGTTTATGTATTTGTGCTTTGCTTCAATTGGGGTTATAGTTTGTACTTCAACGAAGAAGATGAAAAACAGTCACCTGACTATCATACAGCCCCAGGCCCACACAAAGCTTAATCCGGCTCTGGTTATGCCTTTAGGAAAACCACAGTGAGGTACACAACTACTGGCTGGCGACTCCTAAAGCAAGTTTATCATGGCGCTCTGATCGCTTTCTAGTGACAGTTTTTTTTTTTTTTTTTTTTTTTTTGTAGCACCGGTAGTGTATTTCATTTTCGCACCGTCAACACAATAAAACAATGCGATAAGATTTTAAAGAAATACAGCCTAACGCGGTACAAGAAAAAGAAAGAGGCTACAAAACGGCGTTGTAGCATGCAGATAGCAGTGGCGTAGCTAGGGGGGGGGGAAGGGGGAAAATTGCCCCCCTTAATAAGGTCTATGCCCCCTGTAAAAACTTCCTGATTGTTTTCAAAACAACTCTGCAATTTCTCCTTCCAAACCAAGATAGTTTGGTAGCCAAACCTGATGTTTGGGCTGAACCCGGACTTGTTTGATATACTTTTTTTCTCACCTGATTCTGAAGCTCCATTCGTCCCTGATACGGAATCAGTCGGGTAATTTTGTCCTACCCTTGAGCATTTTGAGATATCGGCCCCCAAAGTGATGCTCTAGCGGTACGTGGTGGCCAAATTGTTTTTCTTCGTTTATTCTAATTCTATGATGATTTTATGGCATATTTTGGCATTACTGCAATGTCTGGACTTACCGATGAAAGTCCTCATCAGGATAATTTCCGATAAAGTCATAATGACGTCACAGAAGCTTAATTTTCGTAGGTAAATGAGTAGTTACTATATAAACAAGTTAACGTTGTTTGTAAATCCTATCTATCTCGATATATTAACTTGGTTTGTTGCCGGACTAAAATCTTTCGTTATCGTGACGTAACCCACATGCTATTGATTCAATTATTACGCAATAAGACATACTAGCGTTTCGTCACCCGCGTTATATATAAATCAATAATTTTAATTATTTTTTAAGAACTTTTCTTCCTTACTTCTATTACCTTTTTCAAAAAAAGAATTAATACTGTTTCAACAGTGTGCGAAGATGTATCACAAACTTTATTTCACTTAAATAACCAACTTATTACAACAGTCACTGCCATCTTTGCATAAGCAGAAAAGAGTGCATGGCATTCCCTGCGATTTACAACCACATTTTATAGACTTGCAAGGCAGTTTGCTGTTACATCCGCACTTAATAACTTTTAGAAGCTCTTTAGGAGCTAGGACTGTACCCTCGGGAATCATGGTAGGTACAAGTGTGTTTCTCCGCTCAACACGCTTCCATCCGTGAAGGGTTGGATGCAACATCGGTGTGGTAGTCTTAAGTGAATTGCGCCATTCGATCAGTTGATGGTGAGCACGAAGTGCGTTTTCACGAAAGGCAACATTTGTTGGAGGAAGCGAAGATAACTTTGGAGGTTCCAGTGTTCTTTTTCTCATTTTAAGTTTCCACGTTTCAATTTGAGCCTCAGTCAGATCTTTTTTCAGTCATGTTGTAACACGCCAAAATAAACTTAGCCGCCTCATCTATCATGTCGTCGTACAAACTTGTTGGGGTTGTTGCATCACCAATTCAATCAAACCGAAAATTGCCTCAAAAAACATTTTTTGCCGTAATAAAAAAACAGTTATAAACACAAGTTCAACTGAAGTGTTGCGATTTTTTACATACCAGTTCGAAGCACATGCAGAGCCTTGATTTTGCCAATTCCAAAATACGAAGCTAACGTATCACATCCACTAATAGCGTGTACAGCCAGTAACCCAGACACTATAGGAGAGTGTTGCTAAACCGCAGCGTCGATGCTGATTGAGTTGCGATGACTTTGAGGAGACTCCATGAAAATTGGATCATCACCAAGAAACCCTCTTTGCTTGAAATGCAGAAGTAGTACGAACACATCCGTGTCGCCAGCAAGAACAACCCTGACTCCATTGTTCCTTACGTTACGAAACGCTACCTAGGAAAAAGAAATAGCTGTAACTTGGTTACTTCTACGTAATTTAGAAAGTTTCTACTTCATTGTGTTGCTGTTTATATGCAAATTTACCTGTTGCAAAATTATAGTATCTGCTTCTTTGTTAGTTTCAAGATCTCGACGTCTGATATTGATGCCACAGTAAAGCTCGATTGGAATTTTTTCTGGACCAGTTACGACTAATGAATGTTTTACTTCATCGTCTTTATGTTCAATGAGGTCTTGGATGATGAAGTTAATGAGCTGAACTTTGTTAGAAGTAACAGAGAAAAGAAGTTTTGCTGCCGGAAGTCTTGAACAAAGTTTCATTTTGAAAACTTTTGTCATTCCCTTACTTCGTGCATTTCGAGTCACTTCCTTGGTACTTCCCTCGACATAACGATCAAAAATAAGGAACACGTCACAGGTTTTTTGGTACTGGCGTATATACGAGCGAAATGCATTGACATAATCCTGGATAGTAGCATTAATTTCAGCAGGCCAAGGAATCAACCACAAAATAGTGCAACCATCCAAAAAATAAGAATCTTTAAGTAGAGTATGATGTGACTTTTCAACCGCCAACTCATTTTTTAAGTGTGATTTTTGAGTTGTTCTCATGTCGCCGTAATCCGTAAACATTGATGTTGCCACAGGTGACAGTTCTGTGGCTAGCATGGTATCGATAGTAGGGTTTCCAGGGCGCCTGCTTGCATGCAAAGTAAGAGCTCGAGCATAAATTACTCCCACATCAATTACTTTTTGATCGCCGATATCAATTGATTTTCTATTGGCTGCCATGGGTTTGGTTTCTCGTCTTAACGGTTTGTAAAACGATTCTGGTCAATTTTTTTCAAATTCTTTTTGTTGGTTTCGGCCAATTTTCAGCGAATTTTCAGCGTTGATGCCACTATCTAAAATAACCTCCCCTGTGATAATGTTTAACAAACCGTCTTGTGGATGTTCCTCTGGTTTAAGCGGGTTTATGCACATGTCCAATTTCTGACGGAGAGCAGCCCTGTCTTGTTTGTCATTCTTCATGCGCGAAAGTGATTCTTCTTTGTGCGACATTTGAACTTTCGCAGTGCCACCTCGCATTTCTTCGAGTCCTGATCAACAATTGAAATATTGGTTAAAAGCAAATCTTGCGCTTACTTTTGCAAAAAAAATAAGCACAGCCTATCTGAAATACTAACCAGACGTAATCGATATGCAGTCATAGTACGAATAGGCAAATATCCTGACCGTGTCCGGCTGGTTGGTTGAGCCAATTATGCCATTTGGACCGTGCCCTTCCTTCATCCACGTCGTTTCAATTCCCATATCGGACCTGAAAAGAAAAGGCATTTATTTTTTTTCTGTTCCGAAACTGAACTATGATAAAATTCACGTACCACATGCCATTCCATATGCCAGATTTCAGATGAAGAGTGTGTTCCCTTTTTTCAAATCTGCATCTAACCTTTTCAGGTAAGGACTGCGTTTGCCGAAGGTGATGGACACCGTATCGAGCATAAATGACATGACCAGCGCTAAAAAAGTAAGGGATTGCATCTTCCACTGCTTTCAGATGGAGTAAAAAATCATTCTCACGCTCTGCACGCACAAACTTCATTATGATGAAGGTGGGTCGTACAATGTTGCTTATCCACAACTTTGTTGTTCGACTTCTGCTGCAGAGATTATCAAGGTGAGTTTGAAGAGCATTCATTGATTGAATGGATGGATTATCTTGAAAAATACCGCGCAACAACTCTTCAGTGAGCATCCTCAGAGCTCGAATATTTTGAGGAAATTTCTTACCCGTTAGCATTTTAGTTCTTCAGAAAACGTGAATTCCAATACTTCAGCAACGCCACTCCCTGCGGTATTTGCTCCAACAGCTCCAACAAAGCTCATTAAAAAATGCATTCCACCGAGACGTAAGATAAACGAACTAAAATTTTCTGGGTAACTCCATATTATTTGACATGCAACTTTGTACAGTTGTTGATCCGCAGTAAAAATGATCCAGTTCTGATCTCTGGCATTTGCAAGACTTTTTGCTCGCAGCATTGAAGTGTGGATCGTCGAAACGGCAGAAGGCTTTGCATGTATCAAAGGCAGATAGCCAACGTTGGACTTGGGTTGAATAGCATGCCCTTGTATGTATACGACTTGCTCTGGTGTTGAAGCCATTGAATTCGGGAGTTTCGCTCTCTTGAAAGACGATATGCTAAAAAGTAAGAGGTTTTTCAACTTTATTATATGTTTCCAGTACAAAAACATTCTATAGGATTAGCATTTTACCATATACAAACAGATTGGTGTAGTGATTGACAACAAAACTTTCGGTGCGGGAGGTCTGAGTTCGATTAACAGGCCGACCATATAGGACAGCGTTGATATGCTTATTATTTATATAAACATTAGGCTACTTACATGAAAAAATGCAAAATCCATTTCTTCGGAGCGATCCAGCGCTATAAGTTGCTTTTGAACAACATCTTCTGGTAATGCTTTTAGTACGTGCCTTGGCGGCAACGGGTACGCATTGCAATCACATGGTACTAGTTTGTCTTCTTTTTCGTCAAAATGGACTGGTTTGCTCATATCTGCTTTTCCGATTCGGGGAAAATATTTCACGTTATCAGTATTATCGGTCTCTGGATAACATTCAATCATAGCAAGTGCATGAGTAGAAACTTTGCTATTTGGACTTGACATTTCTGCATCAAAATTATCCACAATGTGTTGGATGAAACCCGAGATAGCAACTGGATTTTTTTCTTCAGCTTTAAGTCTCGTATATCTTGCAACAGCTGAAGATTTTTTGTATCGCCGAAATTCATCGCACGAGCACGTAACTCTGTAGTCAAATAAATGTTGGATAATCTTTTTGCTATGCACGAGAATTCCCAGGGCGATTTGAAGTGGCATTGAAAAGTTGTGTATCACGCTAGTTAACATGCTGCCTATCAGAAGAAACGGCAACGCATCTTTTTCCATTCCAGGAGAAAGCCTTTCCAGCAGTAATAGTAGGGTCGGGGAAACGGCCTTACAGGCAATCTGCTTTGAAATATTTTGGGGATAGTAATTTTTATCCATTTTAAACGACACTATTTCGGATTTAATACATTTGGCTAGTAGTTCAATTGCTTCAGTAATTCGCTTGTCATTTTCATTATCGTTTGCTACTTTCAAAGTCGCATGGCAGTTGTCATTAAACACTATCATATTGCGATAACCACTGACCGAAAGGAGAACAAGTTTATCGCTGTGGTCAGTCAGCATTTTTAGCAAGTTTGCTCGTTTCACATTGCTTCCTGTTATTTTAGTTATTTCAACATACCGTTGTTGTAACTCGGCAGAATTCAAAATTTTTGAACGTTTATTTTTCATTTCCAAGAACAGCCGCTTAATTCCTGAGATATTTTTGGACTCGGCTGTTTCACTATTTCTAGGCTGTGCTTTATCCTGGCCGGGTACTTGCCTACCACTGAAAAATCGGCTGAGACAAGACTTGTGATACCTTGCATCTGGAGCATGCAAATCGCTTTGAGCACCATGTACACGAATCATCACATCCTCAGCCCAGCTGTCATTACGCTTGCTGCACATTCTTAAAATCTTATTTTTGCTTGTCACTGGATTCCCATTATCATCTACCTCGTTTTTATCTACTTCTTTAACTAGAAAAGCAGGGATCCATTTTTTGGGATTTTGGGTATCTTTTTCTATTTCACACGCATCGCCGCAATATAAGCTATGTTTCCGGAAATTAAATTCAGATTCCTGAGATTTTCGGGTGCGTTTTACCGGCGGCTGGGTGGATTTTTGATCGGAAAGGCATTTTGGGGTGGAGGAGGTGAAGGAAAGATACGAAGAAATACAAAACTTGTGATAGTAAAATCGCAATTGTTGGTCAGACTCTATTTGACCTTGCAGTTTTAAATGCAATGAATCCCCTAACGCCTTACTGGCATTCAAGATCGTGGTTAGTCTACTGCCATCACTACGGCTCAGCGAAAGCTTTTGTTTCATCGGACATTTTCCAAAAATCTCCTTGAAAATACAATGATCTGACATAATTCAAGCTGCGTTCTCGACTTGATGCTAGTATTCTAAGTACTACTCAACGTAATCAATCTGGAAACAAGTAAAAATTATTTGCTTACGCTTTCCTCATTAAACTAACTAGAAAACATAGCCTATATGCTACCGTTAATCGCGCATGAGCAGTTGAGCACTCTCTCTTATTGCATTCATTTCAAAGCGCACTATAGACTAATTAAAATTATACAAACCTATACTAGAATTTAGTCAAGGTGATATTGTGACGTAATAAAGCATAGAACAGTCCTCTCGAAAGTGTTTTACCAGTATCATGCCCCAACTGGCATGTTCTACCCTTATGTCACAGCGACAGCAATTTAATTGTAAAGTACCCAATTATCAAATAAAATTAAGCTTCTGTGACGTCATTATGACTTTATCGGAAATTATCCTGATGAGGACTTCCATCGGTAAGTCCAGACATTGCAGTAATGCCAAAATATGCCATAAAATCATCATAGAATTAGAATAAACGAAGAAAAACAATTTGGCCACCACGTACCGCTAGAGCATCACTTTGGGGGCCGATATCTCAAAATGCTCAAGGGTAGGACAAAATTACCCGACTGATTCCGTATCAGGGACGAATGGAGCTTCAGAATCAGGTGAGAAAAAAGTATATCAACCAAATTCGGGTGCACCTCCGCGGCTGCCAGACTAAGAAGTAAAGCTACAGTAATATAAAGCCCCCACGCGTAGGTTAGTTTTTGCTGCGCTCATGGCGTCATCACATTACGGGCCCGAGTGTTTTAGCTTTGAAACCTTGAAGGGTAACGCATACTGGCCATTGTAACGTCAGAGTCATGTAACGTCACAAGACAGTGGTTACCTATAATTCGTTGTTTTGTCAACCAATCAAATCGCAATTCTCATGCATTACCTCTTAAAAGTTTAGGGAAAGGTCGTTTTTTTCGAAAGTGATTTAGGATCATTAAATGCTTTAAAATAAAAAAAGCGTCGATCTCAAATAGCTAGTATAGGGTAGTAGTGAGAATTAATTGGTTTTAAGGATTTAGGAAACTATAGCACAGTGATTCTCAAATTTTTTTAAAATTTCGACTTTGCCGTCCCCAAAGATTTTTTTCTATCACTAACGGTCCTTTATTTTTAAGCGTAAATTTTCACGTAAAATCAAGTGAAGAACAAAAAAAAGTCATTACGTCCGCAGATGTCCAATTTTCCACGCAAAATCAAGTGAAGGGCAAAAAAAGATCATCTCGTCCGCAGATGTCCAATCAAGCACAATTCAATGGAATGATTTATCAAAAATCCGCGACCTCTTTGCGATCCCCCTGAAACTGCTTCGCGAAACCCAAGGGGACCGCGGTTCCCAGTTTGAGAACCTCTGCTATAGCAGCTGTAACAGAAATTTCTTGGTACCGGTAACAAGGGGAGTTGGCCGTGTAAGATTATCAAGTTGTAAACATAAGAAAAGGTATTAGTAGTGGTAGGCCACCAAGCTTACAATGTCAAACCAAGCTCACTCATGTCAAAAATTTTTCAAAGCGTTTGTACTATGAAAATGTTATGAAAAGCACCCATAACGATTCTTCCAAAACTTGGAAAATGATAAGTGAAATAACTGATTCAAAAAATTCTTCCCACAAATCCAAATTACCTTCCATAATTACCATTGATGGCCAAAACTACAACACCAGCTCTGATGTATTTTTAGACAAATTATGTGATTTTTTTGCCAATGTTGGTGCTAGCATGTGTGGTAATAATCAAGCAACACCTTTTCAAGTAGAAATTCACACGAAAAACTGTCTTAAAAGTTTTGTTTTACAAGAAATAACTGAAAAAGAAGTTAGTAATTGTTTCAAACAAAATTAAGATATGCTCGGCACATGGAATCGATCAAATCCCAGCAAAATTTGTCAAGCTTGCAAAATCTGTCTTATTACCAACTCTCACTAAATTATTTAGCAAATACAGGTACGTAAACCAAGAAACCTTTCCCAATGAATTCAAAACAGCATATGTGATTCCTATACCAAAAGTCCCATCGCCACACTCATTCGGTGACTTTCGACCCATAGCCTTATTGCCAATTTTCCCCAAGATATTTTAAAAAATTTTAGAAGTCAGAATGAGAAAGTTTCTTGACAAGAATAATATTTTAAATCGTGCACAATATGGTTTCAAAACAATTAGTTCAACTGATCTAACTATCATTTCCTTATATGATAGTATATTGGATAATTTAGATCACCGAAAAATAACATGCTCTATATTTTTTGATTTGAGGAAAGCGTTTGATTCCGTTAATCTTGCTCAAAAAATAGAGCATTATGGCTTTCGCGGATCAATTAGGAGGCTTCTAAATTCATCATAAAAGGTAGAAAAATTTGCACGAAAGTTGACAATAACATTTCTAAATTTTACGATGTTGAATTTGGTGTTCATCAAGGTTCAGTGTTAGGGCCCTTATTTTTTTTGCTTTACGTGAATGATCTTCCACTAGCCTCAAACTTTGAGACCACTCATTTTGCTGACGATACCAATCTTCATATATCCCATTCCAATTTAAACTCTTCAAAATCTAGTTTCACTGGAGATTTGAAAAATTGAAAATTGGGTTTGCCAAAATAAATTAACAATTAACTACAAAAAAAGTGCCTACGTGCTAATTAGCAATAACAAATCAAATACATCAATTGATTTTAAACTATCACTTAATCACAGCGTTATTAATAAAACCAACAGTTTAAAGTATTTAGGAGTTAGTACACTGGACAACAAATTATCTTCGAAAACGCATATTGATAATATTGTCACGCGATTATCCAGAGTCTGTGGTGTACTTTATAAATTGCGACATCTTGTCCCCACTTCCACTCTAAAGTTGGTATATTACAGTATGTTTAACTCAACCCTCCCATCTTCTTTAATCAACTGGGGTAGAGCGTGTAGAACTCATTTGCAAAAAATATCCGTCTTACAAAACAAAATTGTAAGAGCTTGTTATTCTGTCCTAAATATCACCCAACTACTACCTTATATTCCAAATTTGAGGTCTTACGCCTTGAGTTCATGACAAACATGGAGTTTGCCAAATTTATGATCAAATATTTTAACAAAATGCTTCCAAAATCATTTGATTCTTACTTTATCAAACTTAACCTGATTCACAACTATAACACGAGGCGAAAAAGTAAAAATGAGTTCTTTCGTGATCGCGTAATAACTAACAAGGAAAGAATGAAACTCTATCACATCTGTTTTCCTGTATAGCACGGGTGGGCAATTATTTCACGCGAAGGGCCAGATTTGGAAAAACTGTTGAAGCCGCGGGCCGCACGCTGATTGGAAAACAAGGTGAAGACCTCTTTTTTTGGAAATCACGCTCTACGTAGGAATGTGATCTCCAAAATAAGAGGTTTTCCCCTCGTTATTTATTCCAATTTTGCACCGCTGAGGCTTAATTTTTGAAAATCACTGCCATCCATGATCTCTAAAGGAAGAAAAAGGTCTTCCGCTAAATTCACGGTGAGAATTTAAGTTTGTGTAAGTGCCGGCGGGCCAGAATAAAAGGACCGGCGGGCCGGACTTGGCCCGCGGGCCGTAGTTTGCCCATGTCTGCTGTATAGGAAAAAGTTCCATTAGAAGATCGAAATGTCTCATTTTATAAATTTAAAAAATTGTTTAAAGCAAAATGTTTAGCGAAATATGTAAATTAAATAACAACGTTCCTGGTCGGCATTACAGAATTTGTCTCGCTCGACATTTTTCCGACTTGTGTCAGCGAGGCATCAACGAGCGAGAGGCTTAACAACAAAAACGGTATTACCATTGCCTCTCGCCAAACACATACTCGGAACCGCTAGGTAATGACGTTCCGACGCATTTAGGCCTTGGCTCCACCGGTCAATGACGGTCAATGCTTGGTCAATGACCATTTGGGAAATTCTCTTTGGTCAATGGCCAAAGTTTTGATGGAAATGCAAGCTTGGCTCCACTAGTCATTGACAAGGGAAATGACAGCTGAAATTTTCGCGTTCGTCTGGTCATTGACCGCTTTGCGAGAATTTACTAGTGGAGCGTAGTTCTTTGACCAATTTGACGAGAGTTTTATGTTTATCGTTTGCGCGTCTGACTACACCTCAACGTCACAATAACATGTGAGTATACTCTTAATTAGTCGCAAAACTTCCGCATTCTTTTAAAAAAAACCATAGCTAAAAAGATGGAAGAGTCAAGCAGTAGCGGTGAAGAATGTATGATATTAATTGGTATGGCATTGGCTGAAAAAAATCGGCGTAAGAGAAAGCACAGAATGTGGGTGAGGAAAGTGTTCAGAGAAAGAAAAAAACGTGGCACATACAACCTGGTCCGAGAGATGGCAATGTGGGATAAGGAAATGTACTTTCGGTACATGAGAATGACGCCCACAAGTTTCGAATGTTTGTTAAGATTGGTGGGTGAAAGGATATCGAAACAGACAACTAACTATAGAGAACCAGTGCCTCCTGAACAACGTTTAAGCGTCACAATTCGTCACTTGGCGACGGGTGAATCTCATATTTCGCTCAGTCTGCAGTATCGGATTGGAAGACAAACCGTGTCGAAAATAATTCCTGAAACATGCAAAGCTCTTTATGATGTACTCTCACGGACTGAATTAACAACGCCTGCAACAGCAAAAGAGTGGCTGGACATATCTAATGAATTTTATACGAAATGGAATTTGCCTCATGTAATCGGGGCGCTGGATGGAAAGCACGTTTGGGTGCATTGTCCTAGAAATACGGGAAGTCTTTACCACAATTACAAAGGCTATTTTAGCATGGTCTTAATGGCGGTTTGTGATGCCAACTATCGTTTCCTATTATTCGATTTCGGGCAGTATGGCAGCAACAACGATAGCGGTGTATTGCTAAACAGCAAGATGGGTGAGCAACTTGAGCGAAACGAGTTTCACATTCCGGCCGCTTCTTCTCTCCATAAATGTGCATTCGATCCTCTTCCATATTTTTTGGTTGGAGATGAAATATTTCCCTTAAAGACTTACTTAATGCGTCCTTATCCTGGATCCGGCTTATCAGAGGCAGAGGCAGTTTACAATTATCGCCACTCAAGAGCACGTCGCGTCATTGAGAACTCGTTTGGAATACTTTCTGCTCGATGGAGAATATTTTTTACTGTGATCCATGGCAGTGTTGAAAACATTGAAAAGTCTGTGTTGGCTTGCCTCGCTCTGCATAACTTTTTGAAATCAAGTGACAGTGCCGCCTATTGCCCGCATGGATATGCCGACTTCGAAAATGCAGATGGAGAAATTACGTATGGACGGTGGCGCAAAGAAATTCCAGTAACAAGCTCTGGCAATGGCAACTCCGGACAGTTTCAAGCTCTACCGCAGCTCCGAGGTCGTAGATGGAGCAATGATGCAGTCGAAATGCGCAACTGCTTAAAAGACTATGTGAACAGTGAAGAAGGGTCGTTGTCATGGCAGCTGAATTATGTTCGCCGAACGAAATGAGTAGAGCAATGCTGCCACACCTACTGCAATAAACTGCTGCTTTGACTAAAATGTTTTCTTGTGCCTCATTTTATTATTCTTTTTCATTTTGAAATTACGCAAGTAAATTACGAGTAAATTTTTCTTGTCTTATACCATGATGTAACAACGGAACTGTAGGGTGCGAATTGAACCCGAGACCTCTCATCTCAAGTCTTCTAAAACGATTCGGTCACGATGCCGGCATACAGTAGGTATGCTACAGATATGTCGAACTTCACTAGCCACTACGCCACAGAGACGATACGTTAAAACTACTTGTAGGAGACGGTACGGTAGTACTATATTTTTTAGGAATACCGGAATACTACTTTTCAGGAATACCGGAATTTTTAGGAATACCGGTAGAAACAAGAAGTAACAAGAAAAAACCAAAATATCTTCAATTTAAAAGCGCAGCCATTTAGACCAGGCATCGCATTTTTGCAGTTCGATTTCTCTACGCTGCTGTAATGTTGAGCTGTGAAAATCACGGACAGCTTTTCTTTGCGTAAACTTGTACCTAGCTATTCTGCTCTATGATCGCTGCTCTCTCGAATGAATTCAAAAGTATTGCATTAAGGCTCAAGCTATGCTTTATTCTCGAATTTTCAAAAATGCACCATCAAAGTCGTGTTTATTGCAATATCATTATTTTTTAAACACCACCGGAGTCATTTCAGTGAACACAGATCTCGATTCTTCAGCAGCAGAAAAGCTGGAATGATGCTGTTCGTACCTCCAATCTGGCGTCGGCTGAGTGACAGGAACCGCATTGCTATCAAGATGTTGACAACTCGTACGAGGAGACCCAGCGCTGTATGGAAGCGATTGATGTTTAAAAATCACCTGGTTAATTTCGTGCTTGATCAAATACTTCAAGTTCTCCGGAAATACTTTAATTTCTGTAGCTATAAATTTTCCAAACATTTCATCTGCACCATTGTTACTGCTTTCTCTTCTCAGTTTCTTTTCTTTCAAGTAGGTTGTAATTTCGCCACACACTTCTTGCTCTGCATTTCTTTTTTTGTCTTTGCGTGGTTGTTGATCTGCTGCTGGCGATTGCTCCTCAGGAAGTGATTCGTTGTCGGCAACAGCATGGGAGCAGCTGCTGTCTTCATAATCTTCTACCAGGTGCATGAGAGACACATTTGAGATGGTAGTTTTGGGCCTCAAAAAACCATCTAACCAATTCAAAAACTTATATTCTTCGAAGCTTCTTCGAGCTTTTTCAACCGTCGCCAGGTCAGCCCCAGAAACGTTTACTTTTTTGAAGCGGGATTTTCTTTTGCTGTAGCGGTTAAGGAGTAGAGTCCAGGCTTGCAGTGATGCACCTGGGTCATTTCCAAGCACCTCGTCGATGCATTTCCATGCATTTTTTTTTGGTTGGCTCTCTTTGTAGCTAGCCAATGATTTGTCGAATATGCATGGAAACTTTTGCACTTCAATACAAAGCTTTTCATATTCGAGCAGTGACATAATTGCTGCTACCATCTAGCTAGCCGGAACACGAAAGAACTAGATTTTCCAACCATTGATTTTCATTTGACTTTATGACGTCTCTTCAAAGTTTTTCAAACCATAGAAAAAATGCGCCAATGTCTTTGATGAAATGCCTTTGATTCTATTGTCTTTTGATGGAACGCGCCTGTCTACAAGTAGCGCAAGCGCATTTTGGTCATTAATTCCCGGTCACAAATATCAAAACTTTTTGATATTCGTGACCAGGGAATATTCCCTGATTTTGCGGCATTGACATAGTTTGATCAAAAGCCGGCGCGGCTACACCAGTCATTGACCGAGAATTTCCCTTGTCATTGACCGCTCGATTCTGACATTTGGCTGTTCTGTTTCACTCCCTGAATTTCTGCGATGTCAGAAAAGAATGTCATGAAAGTCGGCTCCACTAGTCAATGACTGGAATATTATGGGAAATTCTCTTGGTCATTGACCGGTGGAGCCAAGGCCTTAGCGAGCGCATGCGTCAGATTTTGACAGGCTTGGTTTATTGTCATTTGTGACGTCATAAAAGTGTGAAAACCGCAGGAAAAAGTTCAATGAATGCGCTGCTAAATCAACAGGTTGCAAGCTGTGTATCAAATGCTGAGTAGAGAGTAAAATGAGAAATAAAAGTATTTGCGATCAACGCCGGGTAAATTAATGAACTCTTAATAGGTGCGGAAGAACAATGTAAACAGGCTATTGGGCTTGGGTGTTTTTTAACTCAAATTGATGTTTAAAATCTGGCGCTTGGCAATGATTATGCTGAGATTTTAAGCACACAGGTACTGTAAATACCGGCCGTTTGCTCAGTTGCTTAGCGCACACGCTATCGGTGGGGGAGGTCTGGAAATCATATCCCGGGTCGGTCAAATCGACACAGTGTCGCCAACGGCTCGCCACCGCTGCGACATTTCTTCGGAGCTGTGTAGCCCAGGCGCTAAACGGCGCAGATGGGCCCCGGCACTCATTACACGCTTCGTCGTAATACCGCGAGTATACGAAGATTTGATTTGAGGTGCTGTAAATGGTAAACATATTTTTCTACTACAATCAGTACGCTTGAAATTTTTTAAAGCTTTTCGGCTTATTCAAAAAAAAAATTGAATAAATTTTTTTTCAAAAAATGCCCAAGTCATTTTGCGTTAGTTGTAAAGACAAAGTATTTACGATTTAGCTGAAACTTTTGGTCAATGTGAATTTTGTTAACTTCACAAGCAAGCATTTTAACTGAAATAATTAAAACTTGCAATTTTACTGTATGTGTTTACCCTAGTATTTTAGCTTTTAGCAATTTTTTTGCAAGACTGAGCTAAATTTATTGCCGTTTTTGATAACTGATATTCCTTAAATACGGTACCTTTTCGTCTTAAACTGAGGTTAAAGACTATTGATTTAATTCTTTTTCTTCGCAACTGTTTTATCGTCATATGGCAAAAATGGCGCCATTATTCAAGAATTTCAGCAAAACTTTCCAACTCGAACGCTTTGCGAGTGCTTTTCAGCTCTCGCTAGGTTAGCGAGGAATCCGAGACAAATTTGAAGCCGAGAAGAAGATTGTAATAGCTCAATTTAGCGGAGCGAGGAAATGTTACGTTTTTTACTTGCTATTATAGCTATTTCACGGTCATTTATATGCCTACCAATCGTCAGACAGGCTCAGGCTGGATTAGAACCCGAAACTTATTAAATTTTAATCATATAACTAGGCAGAGTAATTGGATAACTTAGACTCAATAATTAAGTTGTTGGGTTAATATTTCGATGTGGTGTAGACAAAAGAGAAGAAGTATTCACCCGCAATCAGACAATACAAGCTAACTGTTACCGAGAATAGAATAGCGAAAAGGAGGAAATCAGGAAACGGCAGTTGGTTTCGTGAGTAGCTTTCCTCATAAAAAAATTTCTGGGACCGCTATACTCTTCCCTTAGGAGTTCATAAAGATAGCCTGTTCTAAGGGATTCGCTTAATTGGTCAATGGCGCAGTTGCATATATGTGCACTCGATATTCCAGTCTGTTTGTTCTATCAACCCAGAGGGGTCCATGGCTTTCGAGTTTCGAACAAATGTTTTAGGGGTCCTTGAACCACAAAAGGTTAAGAACCGCTGGATTAGACCAATATTTACCAAGAAAAATTAGTTAAAGCGGAATTAGAACGGTAAAACTGTGTGATAATAGGCTATAAATGACAATAAGATCATTGGCTAACAGTGGTTACAATACAGCTAAACTACCGGTACGTCAAAACCAAAAAGTCATTTGTCCAGGGTTAGCCTTTCTAATTTTTGTTAAATAGAAACTGCCCCCCTTTGCCGAAGCCTTGCCCCCAGCTTGCCCCTCCCCCTTCCCCTTCTTTCAACAAAGGCTGGATACGCCACTGGCAGGTAGGAGAAGAGGAGTTAACACAATACAAGAGTGGGCATGGTTGTAACACCCAGGTCGGGAGCAAAAATTTCAAAAAAGTAAAGAATAAAGGAAAGGCGATAGAAAACGACGGTCTGACAAAAAAGATGCACCGCAGCTACCAACATCGCTATGTTATGGTGCAGGGGTTGGGGTAGGCAACATAACAGTGGGTGGTCTAAAATTTATGATCCTTTCATCATCATTCTTGTTTATTTACGCGCCAAAGTAAGACAGTACCGGTATTGCAATTGTACACAAAATACTAAAAATTTCAAGTCTTTCAGACTCGAAGACCAATCAACTGGTTGCTTCGCAGTCTCCTCCGCGCCTTACTTGTATAGTCTATCAAATTTTACATTGTGTCATAATGTTTAATTGGGCGTCAATAAACAAGTTTCGGTCTGCTATGGTTATTCCGCCTCCAAGCAGCTCGTCAGAAATAATGAAAAATAAAAGAAAACAAAGGATTAAGATAGACTTAAAGAACGCTAAAGGACCATTAGAACTGCTTCGACAAAGTCAACCACAGAAGACCGGACAGGCAAAGAAACCTACCAAGAGAAACTCTGCCCAATCGGACCACAGGTTTAAAAATAATCAGCACAATAAGGAGTCCAATAGAATAGGGTTCAGTATTTCCAATATAGAGGGATAAATGTTTAACCAAATATATGATACAAAGATTTTTTTATGCAAATTGGTTGTGCGAGTTGTTTATTTGTACTTTTGCTTGATTTGTGGTTGCTGCATGTTTATTGTTTAAGCACGTTTCAGCTGAAGATGTCCCCTTTACTTCAAGATAAAAGTTACAAGATACTACCGCTAGGTGTCACGCAAAATACCATAACAACCTTGTAAGCTCACATGCTGAGAATCAAGGTTATTCGTAGTTGAACTCTTGTGGCAGGTTGTTGATCACGAAAACTGATGTTTCATTAGCCAAGATAGAGCGAAGTAGAGAGTAGTTATTTACAAAACAGCTGAATTGCTGAAACCAAAATTGTTTTTTGCGCGCAAACAATATTACAAATGTAGCATATTGGTAACTTCTAGTAGCCTAGCTATTTTATCAGTAGCTTCTAGGCCAAGCATCAATAATTCAGTAGCCTACTGGTATTTGAAAGAAATACCGTTGTATACGAGTTGGATAGATGAACCACTCTGTGAAGATCACAGTTAAAACAAGCTCTAAAAACTGAAAAATACATGTAATTTTGTAAATAAAATTTGTAGGTGAGGAATCAGAAATGCTAGTCGACAGTACTACCGGTACCTCATGCTATTTTTTGTGAAAAATATTGCTTAAAAATTGTCTTGAAAAATTTAATTTTGTTACCGTTGGTGCAAAGACTGGCACATTGGTGCGAAGATTGATATCATAGTTGCTTTGTCATGGTGTCATAGTCAGTAGAATATTGGTAATTTGGACCGCATTGGCGAAATGAATCATCACACTTGTGCAGCTTATGCCAATCAATTTGATGTAGCCTACCGGTATATGCAGTCACAGGTTACCGTACCATATACCGGTACCAGTAACTTCCATTGCGCTGTTGCAACATACGCTACCAGTATTCAGTATTGGAGTGCTCACTGCTCAGTGCTGCTGGTTTACAGCATATATGCGGTTACCGGTACATTGTCAACAGCACAGCATAACAGTACCCAGTTCAACAACTTGTAATTGCAGAAGTACCGGTAACTTACAAGGGTATTGGTAATGTTTCATATCAGCCATTGGCTTTGTTATCGTATGACATCACTATTGCAACTGTCTGTAATTCTGAATTATGCCACTGACGGCGATCTCCACACTTTTCCCACCTACCGGTATATAGCGTAGCAGTTGGCTATATTCTAGAAATTATTCATAGGCAATTTGAACTTGTATAGGCTGCGGCAGACTTTGATGACCTTTTGGTCTTTTGCTGCAGCCTTGTAACCCATGTGCAAATTTGCTGACAAAAAACAATACCAGTGTACATTGTTATTTTTTTGCTTTATTTGCTATGAAACTGCGAGTTTTGTTTACAACAAAAAATAAACGACTTACTTACTTGTTGAAAGCCATTTGGTACTAGTAGCCGGTAGTAGGGAATGAGAGAGAGTGAGTTTATTTTTTTTGCCAGTACACGTGTCACAGAAAAAAAAAAACGATTACACATACAGTAGTAATAGCACTGTTCCACACAATGCAATGATTTGTGCACAATGGCAGGAAGCACCGAAAAACCGTTGGGTTATCGTGTCAAGATGCTCCCTGACATGAATGCAGTAAACAGTGAGATAAAAAAAATGAAAATAGAAAAAAAGTAGGCTGTGGTAGTTGCAGAGGTACTAGTGCTGCGGGCTTGCAAAGTTATATAGAAATAGCTTTGGCTGTCAGCAATTACGTTTATGAAGACATACAGGATATGGTATGTGCTAACAGCTTGTTTATCGATGTGCAGCACCAGAGCACATTCAGACATCACAATTGCTATTTTTAGGAAGAGTTATAGTCATGGTAGGCAAAGGTTTTCTGTTTTCAACAGATCAAGAAATGTCAATGGAATTAAACAGTTGAAGTTGCAGTCAAAGTGACAAAACATCTTGGGCTGAGATAATATGATTGGTATTGATTTCAGCTTCGCAACTTTGGCACAAACACTGACGCAAGTTATTCTGGTTCCTGTAGCAAACTGCAAAGTTTGTCATGATTTAGAACTTACACGCTATGATCTTATTAGTGCCAAATAGCTATTGTGAGGTCCTACTAAACACTGCTAGGAACAACAAGAGACATTAAACTGGACAAAAAAGGAGTTGGAAACCACACAAAGAATGACAAGGGACTTTAAATTAAATGGCAAGAGGTTTGGAAACTTCATCAAGAATGGCACGGGACTTTAAATTAAACGAAAAGATATTGGTAGTTGAAAACATCACAAAGAATCTCAAGGCAGTTAAGATTATTGCTAAGAATAACAATAGACTTTAGTTTAAACAAGAGTGTTGAAAGCACTGCAAAGAACCACAATGGACTTAAATTCCTATGCTGTTCAATATAAACGCTTATCATTCTTTGCGGTGTTTCTACTTAATTTTTGTTCAATTTAAGGTTTTGCATTGTTGCTTGTGGTGTTTCAACTCCTTAGTGATTCAGTTTAAAGTCTCTTGTGGTTCTTTGCAGTTTCTTACCCGCTTGTTCAATTTAAAGCATATGTATAAGCTAGTATATCTGGAATGGAGCATCTGTCTCTTGAGCTGTAGACTCAGGTTTGATTCCGAGTCGGGTCAAACCAATAACTTTAAAATTGGTATTCACAGCTTCCCTGTTTGATGCTCAGCATTAAAGGGACAGTGTGGAGAACAAGCTGGTAAGTTTACTTGTTGTGCCATTGGGAAAAGCACTTAGCAGGATTCCTCCATCTTGGTGTGGTAGACAAATGGCTGGCAACTCCTACGCGAGCTCGTATAGCGCTTTGATTGCTTTCTCGTGATAGGAGGATAAATATGCAACTAAATAACTAACTAAAGCCCATTGTTGTTATTTGTGGTTTTTCAGTTTTTTGTCGTTTTTGCAAAGTTCAGTAGAATTGTTTATTTTTGATCACTTAAGGTCTGTCTGTCTGATGTCTTTTAAGCTTTATGCTTAACTCATTACCTGATGCTAATCTACGTTTGTTAAGTTGCAAGCAAGCTAACCACTTGATTGAAATTTCAGTAAAGGTTATAAAACTCTGATGTAATTTCAGTTCTAATTACCAACCCTTTATTATCTTGGTTACTTTGGGGTATTTGTAGTTTCTAAAACTTTTGCTGATTGAAACAGGATGGGCTGTTGTGCATCTGTTGACGGTAAGTATTTTTATTTCCAACAGCATAATTATACTGAAATGTTGCTTTGGTTTCTTAGTTGTAAGTAAAATAAATTAGAGTCAGACTGCAAATCTTTTGGCTAATTTATGTATCAATATAGTAATGGTTGATATCGATAACTTTGTTAGTTGAGCATTCTCTATGATTTATAGTTTGAATTGTATCATCGAGATGTCCTAGTAAAAGATTGGCAATGAATTAGGTGGCAAAAACAAACTGACATTTGGGTCTTAATGTGCCAGTCATTAACAGTTAATATTGATTTTGAGTCAAGTTATGTTTAAGGTTAATTGACTTTGGTCAATATGTATAAGCTAGTAGCTCTTTTCTTTTAAAGATAGCTGATTAAGTACTTTTGTTTGTTTTGTTTTTCTATCAACTTAAAAAAACGTTCTGTAGAAACTAAATTTAGAAAATTAACTAAAGTTGCTGAAAAAATCCACTTGAATGCATTTCACCCTGCAATATTTTACTCCCAAATGCCTTTGCGCCCATGTATCTCCAGTCCCAACCCCTAATATCGTCATCTGTTAGATCAGTATTTCCTCGTGATTCTGCAGCTGGATAAGACGAAACAGTCGTGATTTGTTAATCTTTGTTATTAATTTTTAATTTTGTCCCCAAAGTGACTGTCAAGTGTCAACTGGATGTGTAATGTAGGATTGAGGCTCCGAAAGTTGCAAATGATTTAAAAACAATGGCAAAACTTGTTTACTGTTATGATTATCAAACTCTTGTATGTGAACACCATTCTAAATTGGGGTGCCAAAATGATTCTCTTTCAAGTTGAGTATAAGATTAACGTCCACCATCAGCACTTTAAATTGATAAAATTAAAAGATTTTGCAAATTAGGTTTGAAAAAATTAAACCAAACCAATGCTCTATCTCAATACGTGAAGAGATTGATAAAAGTATTGACGAACTCAATTTCGTTAGTCGTTTTGAGAAGCTAATTGAGTGTATCTTTTTTGCAGCTGTTCAGAAAATCAAATCCATTTCAAAACCGTATGTATTTGTACTTTTAGTATTGGTATATTTTTAAAATTATATATATATCTTGTTAAAATACGAAAAAAACATAACATAGAAGTTGATAATGATTTTTTCATTTCAATTATTCATCACAAATAAGTGACGAAGACGAAGAATTTGCTATGGCACTGACACTCTTATTCTTGAGATTTTCGTTTAGTTCTTTTTTAAACTAGTTTGTTGAGAATTTTCCAACCAGATATATCAGGGAGCATCTTGTCTTAGAACGTAACAATAAAGAATTTCTAGGTGTTAAACTAATGATGGTGCAGTTGTACGGTACGTTTTGTAAGACGACATCCCAAACCACTTTCCCACCATGCTAATTATTTCCATGATAAAACTTCAAAAAAAAACTACATTCTGAATCATCTTTTCACTTGTTAGAGAATTTTGTGCAATTGAAATCTTTAGAAGCATGCTCTTTGATGAGCAATAACTGTCAAGTGTGTGCTATATTCAATGTAGATTGTGGAAGCAATATATATTTATGGTTTTTTTTTTTTAAGCTTTTGAAGGGACTAGGGCATTGGCCATGTGCACCCGATGAGTCCAGAAGGACAAAAAAGGTGATTACCGGTTACTATTTTTCGTGCACTACGATTAAAAGTGCATTGCAGTCCTCAGCGTCGCGCTTTTTTGCTCCTTGTATTTTTTTTGCTTTTATTTGTATGTCGCTAATTTGTGCATTGGAGGTGTGCTTTCGAAATAAAACTTTTTTATTGTGGCAGGATTGAAAAAGTGTTAAAGAGTGTTCAGTAATCACCGGTATGACAGTATTTATGGCATGTCATTGTTAAGAATAATGCATGGTATAATGCATGAACAATAGAGCATGCAACTACATTGCAATGCTGCAAATTTTCATTGATATAATTTTGATTTTCAATTATTTACTGTATATATGCAATTATTTTCATCACTTTCTTTTTTATTTTGCGAGCTGCAATTAATTGCTACGAATTTCTCAACTTTTTATGAGTGGTATTTTCTTTACTTTCGGTTGCATGGTAAACTAAATGAATGTTTCTTCATAGAAAAAAAGTTTTCACTTAAAAAAAATCAAATCTTCATTAAACTCGCGGTATTACGCACAAGTGTGCAACGAGTGGCGGGACCCATCTCCGCGGCTTAGCACCTGGACATCACAGCTCTCCAAAGAAACGTGGCAGCGGTGGCAAGCCATTGGCGACACTGTACCGACTTGACCGGCCCGGGAATCGAACCCCAGACCTTTCCACACTCAAAGTTTGTGCTTAGCAACTGAGCTAACCGGCCGGTTTTTGCTTTCAATTCAGTTAAAGTGTCGTTCACCTTCGATCAAGCGTCGTTTATTTTTTGTTTTTTTAATTATTTGGTGTGATTAATCATTATTATTTTTTTTTTTGATATCATCCTTTCATTGTCAAAGAGTTTTGGGAACAAATCATGTTAGTTTGTCTCATCTTTTCAAAGCTCTAGTTGCATCTTTATTTCACCTCGTCATCAAGAAAACAACTGCAAACTTTGTTCAGTGTGACACTGTTTAGAAATAATGAATAGTCATAAACGATCTAGTTGTAGCTGGTAAAAATTGCATGCAGGTAGAAATGCTTAAGTTAAAACAAATGCACCAGCTGCAAGAATAAACTTCGGTGGCAATTTTTTAACTAGATACCTTTAGCATGAAATAAGAGTGGTTAAATTTAATACTGAATTTTCTTTGAATACCGATAATTGCATGGTTCGTGTCGAATGCATATGATTTTAAGCGTCATTAGAACTTTTGCCTGAAAATATTTCTGTAGGGTTATGAGAGCTGTTATACATTAATTATGTACTTTGTATTGAGGTGATATATATTGATACATGATCTTTGATGTGAATATCTTCATTTTTTAAGCTATATCTGGGTTGTCCAGATGCTACTACAAACGCTGAGTGCGTAGGAAAATGTTAGAGGGTAATATTTCAACGGGCTTAACCACTTTCAAGATGATCGAAGGGAGAAATTTATTCCAGAAAGAGTTTGTCTAGTCTGTTTTCAAGAGCCCTACTAATAAGTATTGTACCTAGTCATATTACGCATGTTTTTATGTATTTGTACCCTCCTCTTGATTTTCCTCAGATTATTGCTTTTCTCGAATTAAAATAATGACTTGCAAAGGATAGGTTCTTGTGCATAGGTCATGGAAATTTTAAATTCAATTTTGGGTTGATCAAATTTTCATTACGACTCTGTTGATTGCCAGTTAACTCTTCATACTTGCGTTATTGTCTGTGTGTGTCTACATTTTATTTCGTATCGGCAACAAGTCTTGTCATTACAGAGGTAAGAAGCAAAGCAAAAATGGTAATTACCCCGATCTTTCCAAGCACAACAATCACATGGCAAAATGCCTGACTGTTGAACTGTACAACAGCCTTAGTAAGAAAGTTACATCAGGTGGCGTTACTTTGGATCAATGCATACAGACAGGTACGAAAAGAGGTTTTGGATTTTTGTTGGAAGGATTAAACCAATAGTAATAGTTGTAGTTTCATGCCATGCCGTACCGAAAAAAATTTCTATTTCTGGCAAATTATTTCTCCTTTGCGTGATTGCAATGAATCAGTGGACAAATCTGAAAAAAGAAAGCAACAAAGTGGTGCGAAAAGCAATTGCAGATATTGATGTAAATTTTTTGCGTTTTTTGCTGGTTACCTGATCCAAAACTCATGTCATCAGAAAAATAGTTTTGAAATTTGTTGAAATATCTTGTAAAATAGCTTTGAAAAGACGCTTATTTGTTCTTCCATTTTAAGCAATTGTAAGTAGGTTATAAAGCGGAAAAGTATGTTGACAGCTTAAGGATTTGCAAGAGTATGATATATTATACTTGCATAAATGCACTTAATTGCATGCATGATGAGGCTGTTGCCAAAATTCGACAATTTACACAGACGGTCTCAGTGAAGATTCTCTGTGTCTCGTGGGGACTATTTAGAGAAATAGTGACTCAGTTTGACCATTTGTATATCCAATACGCAGACCAAGCATTTGATTGTGATTGGTCATATTCTTTTTTACTCTACTACATTATTATTTTTAGTGTTTCATTACTATAGTATGTGCGAGGCTAGTACTTAATTGCAGCAGAGCTTCATAACTAGCCAGCGAAGCACCTCAACGAACGCAGAACCCTCTAAAGTACTTGTTTTGAAATGATTTGACATGGATGGGGAAAGGTTAAATAAGAACGCTTTACTCATCACTCAGTTGTGGTAGATAGATTAGGATTGCGTGTTTCAAGTTACCATGACGCTTGACAGCTTAATTTTACTAAGCTAGAATAACTTGCTTCATCCATACTAAATTATTAACATTGTGTTATCCATGCTACTGTTAAGAAAAGTTATGCCGGTATCCTTGTCATCAAAAGGTTTTTTATGATCACCAAAATGGAATTATTTTACACCAAGACGTGATACCACGAAGTCTCTGTTATGGCACTATGTTGGGTAAAATTCAGTTGCTGAAAGCAATTATCTTGAAATGTGTCTTAGTGTCCCAGTTGTTGGCTTGATTTAAATAATTTTTTGGTATGTTTTAGGAGTTGATAATCCCGGCCATCCATTCATCATGACTGTCGGTGCTGTCGCTGGCGATGAAGAGAGCTACGAAGTTTTCGCGCCATTGTTTGACAAAATCATCAGCGCTAGACATGGAGGTTACGGTAAGTTCTAATATAGGCTTGAAACTGATGCAGAGCTCTGATATAATTTTACACATTTGCCCGAATCTAATCTATAAAGTTTTTCCAAGCTTAAGCCTAGCTAAGCGCTTTAGCTGCTGTAGGAGCATATAAACTTTTGCATGCGTTAAGTATGTTATGTCTTTGCTATTAATTTCATTGTGACGCAAAAAGGTACAAAAAAGAGATTGCGCTTTGCATTTTGTCTTCCTATTGCAACTACAGTAATATATATTTATACACAAATGCAAAAAATTATTATTAGACAAAATTGACTTGCGTTCTTACATAGCCAAGTTGTATTCGGTTTATTTTTGGCCAGGCAAAGATGCTTTACATCAAACTGATCTCAATCCTGAGCATTTGATTGGAGGAGATGATTTGGATCCCAAATACGTGCTGTCTTCGAGAGTGAGAACAGGACGTAGTGTGGCTGGCCTTAAACTACCTCCCTGCTGCACTCGTGCCGAAAGAAGAGAGGTCTGCTTAATGTTTCATTCATAATAAAATAATTTTATTCAATATGGAAGCTATCGCAGCATAGTTTGTTTTGAAATCCTGAACTAAAAATTGAACTGCGGTGAGCGATCTGCGAAGTATGCTCGCACGTTTTAGTTTAAATGTGTCCCGAATATGCTTAAATGCAATTGACTAGTTGCTGTCACGTGACTTCTCTCCGATTATGTGAAAGTATCAAAACTATCTTTTTTTGGGAACTAATACCTTCGTCAAAATGATTTTTGAAATGCTTTTTTGATGAGTGCTGCATGTAACTGAGTAAATATGGTAGTCATACCGCTGACAGTTGCTCCTCACGTGGTAGTAGCTATGCTTCTGGGTGGTAACTCATGAAAATGGATGCCGCATTCTGCAAACGCATGACGCTCGTCGGTGCTTGAAAGTGAATAAATTGATTTTACAGATTGAAAAAATTTTGGTCGATGCATTGGATTCCTTAAAGGGACCTTTCAAAGGAAAGTATTATTCCCTTTCCGGCATGACTGATGCAACTCAAGAGCAGTTGATTGCTGATCATTTTCTCTTTGATAAGCCTGTCTCTCCACTGCTTTTGGCTTCTAGAATGGCCAGAGATTGGCCAGAATCTCGAGGAATTTGGTAAGATATACAACAGAATATCTAGTTGATTTACTAGCCTTTCGTCAAATTTTACTGCGTGATTTTTGTCGGTGTGTCTGGCTGTCGCTGACAAATGTGAAGTTATTATATATATAATGCTGTCTTTGAGACGGATAATCGTTTGACTTGCTTTTTCCATTTGAAATCTTTACATCACTCATACTCAAACACATTGATTAACATATGGAGATAGATGATATTGGTGCAAAAAGGTTGCGTCTGTTTCGAGGGATGGTTTTTAACGTTTGTTATGGTATAAGTTTTGCTCATAATTTTACTCAAATTGTAGGTATCCCTATACCCAAAAAGTTTATGCACTCATGTTGGTTCATTTTTGGCTGACTTAAGCTTGATCATAGGTTATAGATAATTTAAATAATGACACCGCATCATTTAAGATCAAGAACTCAATAGGATTGATCACTCAAAGGATGTCAAATATTCGAAATAACATTGAAAAGGTTGCCTAGTTCCTTTAGTTATTGGTATCCTACCTTTAAGTCAATTTGGAGTAGATACCAATAACTAAAGGAATCACGCGACCTTTTCAATGTCGTAAGTAATAGTTCACGCCGGAATTGGGTAAGCTTTTATGGGTGCTAGTTGTAATTGGGTAATCAATCTATTAATTTTGTATCATGTCGTAGCGTTGAAGCTGCTTTTATCCGGTTTTAAATTTAATTTAGCAGGTTAGCGTTAATCAGCGTTTAAAAGAACAGCGTTTTCTTGAATATATTTTAGGCATAACGAGGAAAAGAATTTTCTAGTTTGGGTCAACGAAGAGGATCACAGCCGAGTGATTTCTATGGAGAAAGGTGGAAATATGCGCAGAGTTTTTACTCGGTTTTGTGAAGGTCTCAAACAGGTTGAAGCTGCCATTATGAAGAAAGGCAACAGTTTCATGTGGAACGAACATCTGGGTTATATTCTCACTTGTCCTTCAAACCTTGGCACTGGATTACGTGGCGGAGTGCATCTTAAGGTAGGATATTGCGTTAGGGCGCGTGATTGCCCTCAAAGCAAATACCACGTCAAATTTACTTTAGTGTCTCCCTCTCGAGATGCCCTAGTCATGTCTTATAAGCTTTTGTTTACTTTAGCCTACTTAAATACTGTCTTCGTTATTAAGTTTTTGACAAAAAAAATAATTGGTCTAAAGTTTTGAAAGTTTGTGTTTTACGCTTCAAATGTGTGTGACCTTCTGACGAGTTTTTTTCCAAATCAGCCAACCCAAGTTTGCAAATGCTGAAGGGTTGCCTGCTTCACAAATATGTTAATGTGCACTTATATTAAAGTACTTGGATCAATTTCATGCACGTCGTAGATGTTGCATACTGTTTCAGATCCCTTTGATGAGCAAACATCCGAAATTTGAGAGTGTTCTGAAATCTTTGCGATTGCAAAAGAGAGGCACAGGAGGAGTAGACACTGCATCCACCGATGGAACATTTGATATTTCTAACTCTGATAGGTGAGCTTCAAAGTAGTCAAAATTCGTGATTTGAGTAAACGGCTTTTGATTGTTGATTACGAATCTGCCAGGCGTAATAACTTGGGCCCAGGTTCACGTTCTATGACATTTCAGTGTGGTAAAATCGTGTGGTACTTCACTAGTATAGATGGAATGCAAAGCCAATTGTGCGAGTTCGGACTCTTAATATCTTTGTAGCCGTCAACAGCCGACCACAATAAAGAATATCTTGTTGCGTATTGTATGAATATCTCGTATTGTTTGTGTACTGTGCACCCACCCCAGCATTTTACCTTATGGCACCGCTGTTTTTACATCGCATATAATAGTGCAAAGTAAAGCACACACCTTAAGAACAAACCGATGAAAATAAAAAGTAATTCAGTAAGAGTGACAAAAAATTACGCTTATCTACCACGAAAACGACTAAAAATTGAAAAAAAAACATAAGCAACCCTTTTTTAGCTCGTGAAAAAATTAGTCCATGCAACTAAAATTTAACTGTAGCAATTATCTGGTTTTGATTTTAAGGTTGTATGTGTAGGCTTGGTTCTTCTGAGGTAGAGCAAGTTCAGCAAGTTGTTGATGGCGTTAAACTGCTCATTGAGATGGAAAAAAGGCTTGAAATTGGTGAGTTGATGAATATGGTAAATCTTTTTGTGTAAATGTTTGGGTGTAACTTGAAACTTGGCCACCGATTATTTCAGCTCTGGCTTATATGAATCAACATCAGAGTTGAGTTAAAATTAACGGAAAATATCTTAAATGACTTCACTCCGTGGTGTTGCTTAAATAAAAGGCCTAGCGTGGTAATGTGTTGGTTGATGTGATAATCAGTTAACAAAACGTAGTTGTTGTCAAAAATTATAAGATGAAGCATTGATATTTTTGTCTCCACCGACTGCTACTTAAATTTATCGAGTTAATATGTTGTTTTTAACAGTTTATATTTCGTGGTAGAATATTGAGTTAAAGAGAAAAAAATGAGGATCGCACTCCTAAGAGAGTAGCTTCGCGTATGGCGGACTACGATACTTGAGTTAAAGCCAATACTTGGAAAAAAAAGGTAACCACAATACCGCCGGTGGTTCACTGTTGCTGCAGCGGTTTCGACGTTCGTTGTTTTGTTGCTGATCGCAGAAAAGATCACCGCACACTCGTAACAATTGTTTGCTTATGAAGCAAAAGTAAAAAAAGTGTTTTTTGTAAAGTTATGTGTGCGCTGCTATAACTCTTGTACTTACAGGTCAAGAGATCAATGATCTTCTTCCAACTTCCAGCACTACTGTGAAGAAAGATGAAAACTATCCTGATCTTTCTGAACACAACAATTGGATGTCCAAATGTCTGACTCCTGCTATTTACAACAAATTAAAAGACAGGAAGACGCAGAACGGATACACCATTGACAAATGCATACAGACAGGTATGTTGTTTAATCTGAAATAAACTTTAAGGCAGCCTTAGCTGATTACGTGTTACAAATCAAATCTTCGTTATACTCGCGGTATTACGCCGAACGCAGTGGCGGCGCTCATCTCCGCGGCTTAGCACTTTGGCAACATAGAAACGCCACAGCGGTGGCGAGTCGTTGGTGACAGTGCCCGATTTGATCGTTCCGGGAATCGAACCCAAGACTTCCGCACCGATAGCAATGCCTTTAACCTCTACACCAACCGTCCGGTCATTGCATATATTGTGATGTACATATTTGAGTGGGTGGTATACAGAGCAAACTTAAGATGGCAGGGTAAACGTATTCCTTCATTTTTTTTTTGCAACTTTTGCTGTTTTTTGACAATTTTTGAAGAGTGTCAGATGAAAAGAAAATCATGTTGTTTTGACATTAGTTATTTCTATAAAACATTAATTGTAGAACACATCTCTCCGTTAGATGTCGCTAAGAATGTCAACGGGATTATTGCAATGTTTCAAACTCTTTTGCTTTGTTGTCAAAACTTTGAGACTTGCAGCAAGCTCCTCAAAGTCATAAAACAAATCAGCGTAAGCAGCCAATACAGTAGATTGAACGTGAGACGATATTACTTGTTATTTGAGACGGGAAAAACTTACGCAACGCGTAACGTAATCCTTTCAGCTAATCCTTGAACTGGTTAGTGTTTTAATGTCAAGCAAGGACTTTACATGAACAATTAAAAGGCGTTTCAGTGGTAGATGTTAGGTAGAAATGCTGTTCTGTTTGTTACCATATCAAGCCTTGTACGCATTACGTAAATGAATGAAGACATAATTTTTTAAGTCTTTACGGTTTTCTTTTTGCTTTTCTTGCAGGAGTTGATAATCCTGGGCATCCGTTTATCATGACTGTGGGACTGGTGGCTGGAGACGAGGAATCGTTTTCGACCTTTTCAGAGTTGTTTGATCCTGTTATTAGTGGTCGTCATGGCGGGTGGGTTGAGACAGTAGTTCATTGTTGAAAAAGCACTCCGTTTTCAACGATCAGCATCAGTGATAACATTTTATTGCTTATTACTTGTGGCTAGTATGCTGCTTAAGCTTGGGAACAACTTTCTCGAATGGCTCGGTTATAGTTGCGATTTCGCTGTGTCTTATCTGATAAGTATCGTGATTTTAGGTGTTACTGGTTATTTGGATTAAAGTAAATTATTTAAATGGTGTTGTCCGCTGATTAAATGCAAAGTTTGGCGGCGTAAATTTGCAATATTAAACGACAATTCCAAAACTGTTTTGCACTGATGTCAATCTGAGTCTAAATTGATTTTCTTCTTTTAACAGTTTAAAGCATTTTGTAGATATCCATCCAATGCTCTTCACCGGACAGACTTGGATGCTTCTCATTTGCGCGGAGGTGACAATCTTGACCCGAAATATGTTCTGTCTTCACGGGTCCGAACAGGTACGGATATAGCTTACATGTAGCCTACGGTAGAATTAACTGAAGTTATTTTTCAATTATTGAACGGAAAATGCAATAGTGATTAAGGGAGACTGCGAAGTAAGCTTGCGCTTTTCGAGTTAGCATCTGCCCGAAATATATGTGAGTTGTCATCGGCTGCAGCCGCAAATTTAACCTAGCTTGATCTTTAACGTATTGATTTTGAAGGACGCAGCATCCGAGGATTGTGTCTTCCTCCCTGGTGTTCTCGTGCCGAAAGAAGAAAAGTGGAGGCTGTGGTAACGGATGCTCTTTCAAGTCTTGATGGACCACTAAAGGTTTGACTTTTCCTGCTATTCCTGAATTAGCACCGTAAACCATAGTTTTATTTTTGTCGTGAATGATTTGATAGTTTTACTTAACAAACAAACCTAGTTTCTATATTTTGAACGAGTTTATTTTCTATGCCTGAGTTTGGCTGAAGTCCAAATTGGTAAAAATTGTTTTTAATAAGATTCGCTTTGCCTGCATTGATGTTCAAATTAAAAATCTATTTAATCACCTTCAAGCAGCGTTTGTTTGACCTTTTTGGTTTGAATTGAGTCTGCTAGTTACTAGATGTAATTCGACACCTTTTCATAGCAAGAAAAATTTCTTAGTTCATGAAAGCGATACACCAAATTGCAGTGGTACGGAATTTGTTGAGAGAACATTAACTTCATGCCAGAGATAATATTCGCCTTATTGTGGTCCCATTCTTTGCATTAGTATACCTGAAGTAGGTCTTTCATAGTTTCTAAACTGAATGTCTGGATGTTGCTACCATGCATATTCTTATCTTTTTTCATTCTTTTTTCCTAATTGCATGTTATAGCGTTCATCGTTTTGTTGTCTTCTCACTTTCTTGCACCGTTTTGATATGTCATTCATCTTATCGTGTTGACGGGCAGAAATAAAAACCACTATAGTTACTACCATCATAGTTTTTATCATGCTGAAGTCTTGTACCATGCAGTGGTTAAAGAGGCCTGTTTTCTGCAGAAAGTTCAGACTTTAGTTTGGCAAAATTTAGCTCTCTGAGGCTATCACTGCGGTAGGTTTTGGGCTGTGTACCAATAGTTTAGAATTTTTTGCCAAAGTTATGGTCACTGCAGTACAGCAGCTTATTCAATCAGAACTTTAAATAATTTCAAATACTTAAACAGGGCTCTTATTATCCTCTAACTGGAATGACTGAAGAAACACAAGATCAATTGATCAACGATCATTTTCTCTTCGACAAGCCAGTCTCTCCTCTGTTGACTAGCTCTGGCATGGCCAGAGATTGGCCTGATGCTCGGGGTATTTGGTGAGTACAACTCCGCGTGGGTTGCTACAAAGTTACCTTGTAATTGAGTTCTTGAATAAGTGGCTGCATTTTGTGTTGAAATAACTTGTTGGTCTATAGCAGGGGTACGCAGTTGCACTCAGCAATTGCTTGACCTTTTTACTACTGCCGGCCTCGAAACATCATATGAATGCGCTGACGGCCGCCACTATATTTAATGTCATTTTTTACGAATTTACGTTTTAAGCCTTATGATTTCACTGCTGTAAATGCTGTCGTCACATCTGATGTTTGCATCAGAACGTTAAAATAGTCAAATTTCAAGTTTGAAGAACTTATTAAATCTCGAATTACAATTCACAAAACTGCACTGAAAGACTGAGATGACTGACCAGACACGAGCAGCTTAAAATTAATCAAACATTGAGTAAGAGGCATGGAGGTGGACAAATCCAGGGCTGAGTAACTACACTAATTTGACACATCAATGAGTGTAGTGACGTAGCCAGTAAAAAAATCAGGGGCCCAGGGCCAGATTTGCGGACAGACACTCAATTTATTTTTGCAAGCAACAATACACAAAAGGATAAGCAACGAACACTGTGATAGGTACAATTTTAGATGGCGAGTAAGTATTACTGTAGTTGCAATAGGAAGACTACGAAAAGACCTTACGGTCAACGGTTCAGCAGCCACGCAGAGAAAGGACGAAAAAGAAGAGAAAAAAGAAGAAGAGAAGTTAATGATTATTTTATGGCCAATGTGTGATGGGTAAGCGACGGTTGAGCAGTACGATTAAGTAATTTAATTTGTAGTTGTTAATTGAGCATTATACTGATTAAGAGGATGCAATTCAATTTTTTTAAATGCACCAAAATGGAGGTTTTTGAATTGAGAAGGAATTGTTTTCCAAAACTTGGCGCCTTGATATTTTAAGGTATTTTGGAGTTTGGTGGTAGGATAGAAAGGCAGATATAATGTTTGTTTTTGCTTGTGGAAAGATTTGGTCCTGCGGGTGGAGATGCCTCCAGTTTTTGTAAAAAGGCTAGCTAAGGAAAGGGCAATGAATGAAACAAGTAGTTGGCAAGCTTGGTATATTCACGTTTGTCTAAATCTGATAATTTTAGAATGTTAAGTTGGTGGTAAGAAGGAGTTCCGTGGTCTTTGAATTTTCCTCCGCCAATTATCTTGACCGTTTTGTTTTAATAACTACAAAGGTTAGTTTGATAACTAGGGAACGTGGAAACCCACTGAGGTAGTCCATAAAGAAGATGTTGATGGACCAAGCTAAGTAGAGTTTCAGTTTGGCACTACATGGAAGAGCGTTTTTTATTTTTGACAATATTCCTACTGCTCTAGCCAGTTTATGTTCGACTAATTTTATATGAGATCTAAAGTTAAGCTTGTCGATAATTATGCCAAGGTATTTAGATTCGTTGAGTATAGCAATTGGTTTATTTTTCAAGTGTAGGATGAGATCGACTGTGCAAGTGTGTTCTTGTTTAGACGGTATTATTAATGCCGATGATATGAATAGGTTAATTGTGAAATAATTATTGTTGCACGCAGATGCAGTATTGTCACTTTAGAATCCATGTTTGACAACACAGCATATTGGAAATAGTTACTTAGTTGTAGACAAGTATCGTCGGCTAACAGTCTGGGGGTGCTGTGCGTAGCGTTTCATAGGTCGTTATGCAGAAGAAAGTGAAGGGACTAGTTTTGATCCTAGGGCTACGTAGCAAGAGGTGGCTCGTAATGATGAGTTTACTCCGTTGAGTTTGTTTAGATAATGAAAGGTCCAGCTTTCATTCGTGCTCAGTTATCGATCTCTAAAAACAGGTCGCTATCCGTCAAAAGGCTAAGCCGCTGCGTCAGTGTAACACCCGTGATATTTCTAAGTTAGGAAGTGGTATAACCGTTGACTTGATGCAGCCCCTTAAGTCCTCGCCTCAATCCAGCCTTGTTCATTAGGCCTAATTAGCAGGTAAGTTCTGTTTTAAAGAATAGTTCTAAAACTGTTACGAACAAGAGTGCTCCTTTTTTCCGTTTTATTAAGTCACTGATCGACTTAAGTGACAGCAAATCGTAAATGTTCCTAACAATTTTTTGAACAGTTTCGTAGCATTTTATTCGATGCAAAAAGTCTTTTTCCAGCCGCAGGTGTGCAGTTTTGTGCACTTTTGGTTCTTAGCCAAGGGTGGAAACTCAAACCTAAACCAAAACCTGAAAACCCGGTTTATGGGAAATTTTTGAAACCCAAACTGAAACTGACACCTACTTAGCCAAAATTTTGAAAACCTAAACTTGAACCAAAGCAGTGTTTTCTTGAAACGTCAAAACCGAAACTGAAACTAAAACCTGTTTAAAATTTTTTAAGGTTTTAGGTTTTAAAAATTGTTATCATCATCCTTACCAGCACAGTTCCTTTAACGCTGAGCGTCGAATAGAGAAGCTGTGAATACTAATTTTTGAGTCTTTGGTTTCACCGGCCTCGGAATAATACCCCAGTTGACAACTTCTGAAGCAATTGCTCTCCTCACTCGGCCATCTGAGCTGCTACTTATCATCGTAATGAAACAAAAACGCCAAAAAGTAGAAGATTTAAATAATTCGTATTCACAATAAAATAACTTTCTTTGATGAAACTTAAACCAAAACTGAAACCCAGAAACCGAAGCTGCGCGTAAGTAAAACTGAAACCGATTTTTCAACAGCCGTGAAATCAAACCAAAACTCAAACCTGACATCTGGGTTTCAGCACACCGAAACTGACACCCTAACTCCAAGTAGCCAGGTTTCCACCCTTGTTCATAGCATTAGCGGAATATAGTAATATGAAAAAGAGATCGAACGCTTTAGTTATCTAAACAACCTATGCTTGCTAAGCTTACGGTAACCGGATGAAGTTGTTTTGGCTTTTGAAAAGTTGAAATGACTGTGTGTAATATGACTTTATTTGGTTTTGCGTTGATTTTAATTTAATATCAAACTTAATAAATCAACCAGCTTAGAATTTTCGTGGTTATCTGCTGTACACGATTCAGTGCGAAAGTTGGAGAAGCTTTTTCACAGACAAACAGGATTCGTGCGTTAAGGGGTTTACCTAAGATCTGATAATGTCCTACGAATAGTTTTAGAACACGTCAGAGCATAGGCTTTAGTATTAAAGTTTTTTTGCAACAGGTATGATTTAGCCACCACACACTTACTATATTTTGCTGAGGGACGAACACTTTTCCTCAACCAAATATTCACAAACATATTGCTATCAATTCACTTGCATATTAATTCATTGTTTCTTCAGGCATAATGATGAAAAGAATTTCCTTGTTTGGGTCAATGAGGAGGATCACATGAGAATTATATCGATGCAGAAAGGTGGAAATATGAGAGCTGTGTTTGAAAGATTCTGCGATGGACTGAAAAAAGTTAGTAGCTGTATTTTCACTTGTTTATTTCTTTTTTGAAGTTTTTCTCTTGTTTTGTCATTGGTCGTATTAGCTGCATAGTTGTTTGTGATTTTGACTGACTTCTGTATTTACACCTTAATTCTGCCTAGCTGCATTTTCTAAACCTTCATTGCGCTCGTGTGTGTGTTGAATTGTTCGATGCACCTTGTTTAGCCACGAAGTAGGTTACGATATAAACTTTTCGCCTGTTACTATTTTAACGTTTCTTTGGTGTCGAATTTCTCTTTCCCCTTTTTTTTTTGTGACTAGCATCGTTTCGCCTTCAAGCTTCGGAATTCGTTGAGAGCCTAACAGAACGCTTTATATGATTTAGTTTCTTTTTTTTTTCAGGTTGAGGACTGCATTAAATCCAAGGGGGAAGCATTCATGTGGAACGAACACCTGGGTTTTATCTTGACTTGTCCATCCAACTTGGGAACAGGTTTGCGCGGAGGTGAGAAAAAATTGTGATTAAAACGACAACCATTTTTCTTGGCATTAAGCAATTTAAAGAGCAAGCTTAATCTCGTGATTATGTATTCAACATTTCTCGCTTCGTAATTTTTTTTGTTTTGCGATCAAGCTTCATTCACAACGAAACTATCGTGTTTGTCTATAAGTTTTGATTGATTTTTACGAAGTTGTTTTTATAGACTTCACCCACTCAAATAAAATTTAGCACTCCTTAAATTCAGTTCAATAATTTTCGATCTGCATTAAAATGAATCTTCACCCATACGGTAAAAGTGACCCATTATTCGGTTGGTTCTTAGAAATAAATCTTTGTATCTCTTTGGTATCTGTAGCAAAGTTTTGTTATTGTTTCGGTGTTTTTTTGAAGATAGACTAAAAAATACAATCGCAAGAAAGGGCACCTTTTGTTGTAGTGATGGATATTCGTGTGAGCTCATAAATAATTTGCTTAGTCTTAAGCAACTTGTGAATCCCACATTCTGACCATGTTTTTCCCAGGCGTTCACCTACGCATCCCGTTACTGAGCAAACAGAAAAATTTCGAGATGATTTTGAAACGATTGAAATTGCAAAAGCGAGGAACCGGGGGAGTGGATACTGCTTCTACTGATGGAACATTTGACATCTCCAACTCAGACAGGTTGTGCTATCACTGAAATCATTTTCCTGTTCTTGCTGCGCAATTTTTATTTCAACCTCATAAATTCCCCAGTCCAAGGAATGAAGCAAAAACGATGAAAGTTGTGGCAGGAGATGCGACGCACCAATTGCTGAATCAATATGCTACTCGAATATAAGAAGGCCTATGCCTGTGGTTCTCCTTAACCTTGAAGACTGCTGTTTCTAAGTGCATTGATGTGGGGTTCTTTTCGCGCGTAACTTGTTTACTCTGAAGATATGTTCATGCATTATGGGGTTAAATCATTTTTAAAAAGACTGATTGAGCTACGAGCATGGCTACTTCAAAAATTAAGAACCTGAGTTTTTTTTTCAGACTGGGAACATCGGAAGTGGAACAGGTGCAATCCGTGATAGACGGAGTCGAAACTTTGATTAAGATGGAAAAAGCGTTGGAAGCAAAGAAACCAATCACGGAATTGATTCCAGCTGAAACAACCAAGATTAAGCAGGTGAGTTGGAAGGCGGTTGACAAACGGCTGGGGTTAAGTTGTATCATTCATCGTATTTGCAGTCGCACTAATGAAATTTTTTTCTATTTTACTTTTTCTTTGATCCAAAGACGAAAAATAATTCAAATTAGCATCTTGAATTTGATGACGTGTAATTTTTGATGATTTTCATATTGAGAAAGGCTGCATCTTAATACCGCATGATGAAATTTAATTTTGTTGCCCGAAAAATGTCTTTGAAGAGTTCTAATTACGATTAACTTACTGCAGGGGTTAGTTTGTTTTGAAACCACTTTAAATAATGCCAAGTTTACTTATCAGATATAACTAGATCAGTTCAACGATGCATCTTGCTTCGTAGATGAAAGGACAGGTGCCAGTTAATTCTTCACATTGTTAGGTTGAACCTTCGTTTGATAATTTTCCCGATTTGTCGAAGCACAGCAACTGGATGGCGAAGTGTTTGACGAAGGAAATATACAATAAACTGAAGGACAAAAAGACTAAGTTTGGCAAGTTTGATTTATTTTCGAAAATTTCTTTGCTTTATTTAACAAATGAAACATTCTTGAGAACGTGAAAGCGTGTATTGTTTATTGTATTAAAATACATTATAAAAAATGAAGCAGAGAATCACCACGCTCTAATAATTTTAATTCGATTTTGAATAACAATTTGCTGAAGGCAGCGTAAAGCTGAAATCGACCAGGGTGTCACAGAAAAATGTCACAATTTTAATTGTCTCTCATTTTTTGGTAGTACTACCTAACTTTTTTATTTTTGCGTATGTTTTAGACCTATGCTATTATGCTAAGAATTTCTGTTTGCTTAATTTTAAAGCTTTTGTTTGAGGATGCCGCTAACACATGGGCAAAAAGCGAAATTGGTAGAATTGTATTTCAGCAGCAAATCTATAGTAATAACCCAACGGGAATTTCAGCATCATTTTGATGTCAAAAAACCTCCGGGCAGAAAGACGGTGTGGAGGATTGTACAAAAATTTCAAAACCATGGAACCGTTGACAATCTAAGCAAAGGCAAGTCTTGCAGGAAAAGAACAATCAGAAATTCGGAGAACATAGGGGCTGTTTGTCGCTCTGCTGTTTAAAGTCCGAAAAAGTCTTCTCGGCAGCGATCCCAAGAATTAGGCATAAACCGTATGAGCGTTGTCAGGATTTTAAAACTGGATTTGAAACTCTTTCCGTATCGCATACAGTTTAAGCATAAGCTAACAGCAGAAGATGAAAAAACACGAGTCGACATGTGTGACTGGTTTGACAACAAGATGGAGGAAAACGAAGAAATGATTGACAACGTCTGGTTTAGCGGTGATGCCGATTTCCACCTTAATGGTTATATTAACTCTAGAAACAACGTTTATTGGGAAACTTCACCACCACAGGAAGTGTTGCAACGACCACTGCACTCTTCTATAGTGACTACTTGGTGCGCCATGAACTCCAAAACCATAATTGTGCCATACTGGTTTGAAGACCAACATCACAATACAGTGACAGTGAACCAAGAAAATTACCGCAAGATTATTCGCAAGTTCTGCTCATCTCTTAATCGTCGCCGAGGAATAAGTATGGACCAACAGTGGTTTATGCAAGATGGTGCGAATGCAACCCTGGATTGCCAATGCAACCCTGGATTTGTTGAGACAAAAGTTTGGTGATGAATTAATTTCACGGAGAACAAATTATCCATGGGCAGCTCATTCTCCTGACCTTAACCCCCTTGACTTTTTTCTTTGGGGGTATGCAAAAGATAACGTTTATGCTGACAAACCAACTACACTTCAAGAGTTAAAGACAGCTATTACTAAGTTCATTAAAGCAATGCCTGAAGAAATCTCCAGGAAAGTTGTTGAAAATTTTGCAATTAGACTGAATGAATGTCTAAATGTTGGTGGGAGTCATGTTGAACACGTGCTGAAATAATGCTATTGAAATCAAAAATACAGCAACTTATTTGAAATTTCCATGAATCGAGAAAATCAAATGGAAAATTACAATTGGACATAGCAAGTTAAATTCGATTATATTTACACTGAAAATGGTGTATTGAGAGCTCAAATATTTTAAGTGTCATATGATTTATGAAACTTTTATTTTGTGGCATTTTTTTGTGACGCCCTGTACGTACAGCATGATCATTGATATTTTTGACTGATTTCAGCATACAGCTGCAATAGTAGGCCTATTAATTAATATTCATTGTATTAATTTTTAATAAACACAAAATGTTTTCAGAATTTGATATGAAAAAAATGTTAGTAGGCCAGTAAAACATGTGAATGTCTATAAATTTTTTAAACGGTTTAATGTAAATGTTATCCTGAGAGATTATTGAAAATCCTTGTTCATGCTTTTTTGGGCTGATATTCGAGCGTCTATGCAGTCAGCACGGCATGATAACGTTTGTTTTGGCACTTCAGGTTGTACTTTGGACTCCTGCATTCAAACGGGGGTCGACAACCCTGGTCACCCGTTCATTTTCACTGTGGGTCTCACTGCTGGGGATGAAGAATGCTATTCCGTGTTCAGGGATCTGTTTGAACCTGTTATTTCAAGTATGTTAAACAAGTTCAAGGTTTAATTGAAATTATTATATGTGTTGTAAAATAAAGTAAAATCACTAACTCATAAAAAACACTCCAGCCTGTTTTCTCGCTGTCGACTCTTCAGGTTATCTTAATCAAATAGAATTCTATGTTAATATGTAAATAGAATTCTATTTGAATGAGATAACCACCTGAAGAGCCGAAAATCACGAAACAGGCTGTGATATTTTTGTATAATTTTGTGATTTTATTTTATAATACAAGCTCTAGCTATTGACAGTTATGGAGCACTCTGCCAGAGGTAGTTGAGTCTAGCTTTAGCTTGAAATTACTTGAACATTAAAATTTTATGCTTCTTCGATATTATTTAATGGTATGTGATTCATAAGTTGTTTGTGTAGCTCACTAAAATTCCTCATTTCATAGCAGTATGATTCGCGTGAAAGCGCTGGCTTAAGGCTGATAATGATGATTATGTTTATCTTCCAGGTTAGTGCTAGTAAATTCAGCTTGGACCCCATTGAACTAAAAACTCAACAGTAGTTTAGAGAGACTGCGAAGTGAGCTTGCGCTCTTCGAGTCAGCAGCCGCCCAGTAAATATGTCAAATGCGATCGGCTCCAGCCGCGAATCGAACCCGTCACGTAGGATCTGTCACCTGCTCCCGGTAACGCTAGGCCCTGTCGCTGAAATTGATTAGATAAGATTTGATTTTAATCTAAGTCAGATTAAGTGCTACTTAGCAGTATCATAAAACGTCTGGATGGAGAGAATTTTATTTTTCATACACCGGCACCTTAAATAATTTGGAAATGCAGTTTTTCTTGCATTAAAAATAACTCATTTATCTGAGCGACTCGATCATTTAATATTTTAACAGAGAGTCAGGGTGAAAAGTTAGAGGTGATAATGATAGAAACGATAAAGCAGCTATATATTTGAAGTGGCAAAATTTGCGAATGATGTTTCAGCTACCAATTACATTCTGCCATATTAGGTTTTGTTGGCTCTAGTAAGTTCCCTCTCCGAAAATTGTTTTAATGTGAGTTCTACTGCAGAGCGTCATAATGGTTACCCCGCTGACGGAAAGCACGTCACCAATTTGGACGCGAGCCAACTTCGTGGGGGCAATTTCGACGAGAACTTTGTTCTGTCCTCTCGAGTTCGCACTGGAAGAAGTTTGAGGGGGTATGCCCTTCCTCCTTGGTGCGATCGCCAACATAGACGAGCAGTCGAGTCTATTTCAGTTGCTGCTTTGTCCAAGTAAGTGTATGGTTAGTTGTTAATAAAGCTAAGTTTTTGAGCCCGTGATATGATGATTTTTATTGCTTTGCTAGTTTTATTGCCAGTCATCTACGTCAAAAAGATAAAAAAATTGGTGACTGTGCAAGAAACTTAGCTCAAACGATATTTGCGCGGATATTGTGCTTAATTATCTAACTTTGTCACTTAAAGCTGGCGATTTTTTTTTTTTTTCAATGCAACACTTCTTTATACTGATCGCTCAGCCGGATAGATGCGAGTGGACTGGTACTTTTAAAGTCCTTTTTGACCAGTCTTGGGAGTCAAATTTCTCCTGTGTCTCTACTTGGTAAATCTTTTCGCGCTGTCTTGCTGAGATACTTGAGAAGTCATTTGACTTACTGCGCTGATTTATCAATCAATCAATTCGTTTTTATTTCCACACTCCATAATGTCAGAAACACACATTAATATCAGTTCAATAAATATTGGCGAAGCACGGAAAAGGGCACATACAGCAAAACGGGTTATCGTTGAAGCATGCCCGTCAAGAAGACTAGGCACAGCTGCATGACCCTAGTAATCAAGAAAACAATTGGATTAGTCAATAAACAAATACACACTTAACGAACCAACACAGAAATAAAACTAATTGATTAGTTAGTTAAGTGACATGGTATAGCAAACAAGAGCAATTTAGCAAATAAACTGATTTAGCATTAAGATTCCAGCCTGTGACCCTAGCTATTGGGAGGCTGACAGGTTCTAAACCTTGCCCAAGGGTTACCTGGAGGGAGTTGTAAATGGGTGCCTCATTTATCCGGAGACAAGCTCTCAACCGGGAACAGTTTTTGCTCATGTCCAGGAGTGTATTGGTTCAATGAATAATTATCAGATTAGAGATAAGATTAGAAATATGTGCCAACTTTTCAATCGAATCTCGAGCAGTACTAATAAGTAATAACTGCAGTTTCGTATAACGTGTTTAATCACAAAGAGATATTTTTTTAAACTAAGTTTTGGTAATAATAATTAACCATTTAAAAAGAAGCTTGCATACACTGCATTCATTTCTGGAATAACTAAGCAAATTTGTAAGTCCGCTAAAACAGCTTGGTTAGAAAAATATAAATCGTTGCGTGGAATGGTTGGCTACAGATCAAATTACTTTCCCGCTTCAGTACAAGCGTAATTGTAATCTAATCTTTTAAACAGCTTCAGCAGGTCGGCTTGGGTTACGTTAAAAATAGCATTTTACCGGAATAGAACAATGCTATCGACTGAAACTTAAGGTCCGACTGTGTTTGTTACCCTTTTTGTGCAGTTAAATTTTAAACCCGGGACAAGAGTCATTCTTTTGGATCCATAATTTGTTGCACACGCTTCTCTTAATTTTGCGTTTTTCAACATGTTGGTCGTGGCCCTATTTGGGGTCGAGAAACACTTTTGCTTGGAAGTTGTTGTATGGTAAGATAACTCGCTTGGACGTGAAACTGCACAATGTGCACGTATTGAAGACGCATAGCAAAATTTTTTCAAACCACTCTGGCCAAAAAAAAATCCTGTGGTGATGGGTAAAATGGGTATCAGTCCTTTGCATTTTCAGAACCTTGATTATGCAGTTATTTACAACACTTTTAACGTGCGTGTTTTTTTTAACACCTTTAAACTTGACCAACATGAATTTTGATTTTTCAATCAAATTTTGGCAAACCTTTGCTTGTTAAAAAAGTTCGGAACGAAATTGCTTTTGTCACAAATAACAACGATTTGTAGCTGCGGTTCAGAGGGTTTCAACACCAAAATAATATTTTATTTTTCTGATTGTTAGGCTCAGTGGTGATCTTCAAGGTAAATATTATCCACTCGGTTCTATGACTGAGAAGCAGCAAGAGCAATTGATTGAAGACCATTTTCTTTTTGATAAACCAGTTTCTCCGCTGCTAACGAGTGCTGGTATGTGATTTTGTGTGTAATCGAGCGAGGTTTTTGGATTGGCCCATATTAAAAAAATTTGCAATTGATGTTTGTTAGGGTTATTTGTTGCGATAACTTCGTTGTTGGTAAATATCAGCGATTCAGTAGCGCGTGCTAAACACCTCAGAAAAGTAAAAATCAAATCTTCATTATACTTGCGATATTACTCCAAAGTGTGTAGCTGTAGCCAGTTCTTTGCGGTTTGGGGCTTGAGCAGCACAGCTCAAAAAAAACATCGCCGTGGTTGCAAACTGTTGGCGGCACTGTATCCGTCTTGGGGTTCGAACCTTACACCTCCAGCGCATGTCATTATCACACAGCGTTCTCGCCGATCTTAAATAACACTTTTTCTGATGCAGGTATGGCACGTGACTGGCCTGATGCACGAGGTATATGGCATAACAACTCCAAGAATTTTCTCGTCTGGGTGAATGAGGAAGATCATCTTCGATTGATATCAATGCAGAAAGGGGGCGATATGAGAGCAGTGTTTGAAAGGTGAGAAATATTGATATCTTTTTGATTTTTAATTAAAGTTAACGAGAACGCTCAAGGAAACGACTGTTCGATTGCCTACATGTCTATTGGTAAGAATTAACTGCTCTAGGTCAGACCCCAGCTATGATCAAAACGTAATGTTGTACTGTGCTTTCTATGATGTTGGACTTGTTGTTGTGACAGGAAAGACGTCTTTGTATTGGGCATAACTATTTCAAACGGTGGCGCAGCTAGAAGTTTTGAAGTGAGGAAGGCATTAACTACAAAATCCATCGAAAAAACTCTGGTATATTTCAGTTATTTAGCAACGTTTGTTCTTTTGCTGAAAAGCAAAATCAAAAGGGGGGAACGCAGCACAATGCCCCCTCCCTTCTAAATAGCTCCGGATTTCAAAGTAGGTTTGAAAATAATATAATTGGTATTTATGCTCGTCCATCATTATGCTAGACCATAATGTAGCTACAAAAAAATATATTTTCTCTTAGCAATAATTATTCTGAATTTTAATCGGGGTGGTGCACTTGCCTCGTAAAATTTTCACACCTGGGGTAAGTGCACCATGGTGTCTGCACCTTTCAAGCATAGGTGCAGACACTGTTGTCATGCTCCTGCCAGTTCCTTTTGTGATTAAAAGAGAAATTTTTTCGTTTGGTATTGATCTGTCGATGTTTGATATGTTACTGCATAGTGGTAGCCCTTGCGTGATTTCATTTCATTCATTCTGTATTGATGCAGACCATTTGTGTGTTATATACACCTTTGTGCAAATAAATTTCACAAAGCCCAACTTTTTATGTTCTAAAATTTGAGGTCATTAGACGTAATGTAATTGAACCTTAGTGCATTTCATGCTGAACAAATGTTGGGATAACTAAAATATCCATTTGACATTGTTTTTTGAGTTTTATACAGTAGTTCTGCACAAAGATGTACTATATGCATTTTAGATACGTTATTTTTAATTTAAATGTGAATATGCTGCATGGATGTAAGCATTTTCTCAAGTAGTAACACAAAATTTTTTCTTACAATTTTTCCAAAATTTGTGACGTATCTGCAGATTGTGATATTGCCAAAATAAACATTTTTTTGAAACATGTCATGCTTATAGTTGTCAGCACTTACCTTGTATTCTCATTCTTTTAGCCTAGGAAAAATAAAAGGTGTGTGGTGTACTTACCCCCATAGGATGGGGTAAGTGCACCACCCATAATGATAAAAAGAAGTGTAAAAAATAATTTTATTAGTGCAATACAGTAGTTTGTTACAGTGACTGACGTAGGAAGTGTTATTGAAGTTTTAAAAAGTGATTTTGATTAAGATTCTGCACTGGTGTGAAAGAAGTCGAAAGTCGCTTGAAAGAGCAGAACACGGAGTACATGTGGAATGAGCATCTGGGCTACATTCTCACTTGTCCATCGAATTTGGGAACTGGTTTGCGTGGAGGTGTCCATGTCAAATTGCCGCTACTGAGCAAGGACGACAGGTGAGAAACGATCAAGTGTTGAGTTACATAAGCCCTTTACCCTATTGTTTTTTCAGTTTCATTCACGATTGACATGGTTTCTTTTCATGTATTTGTGAAGCCATAACAAACTAACTCTTTGTTTAATTAATTCCCAGTGTTTCTACATTTGACGAAAATCTATGAGGAGGTTTTGTTCAATTAGACATATTATTTTATAATATCACGCAGTGAACAATACAACTGTGTGTTTTTTAGTTTGGGAGACGATTATCTCCCTCAGGAACACTCTTTTCCTTTACTTGCAATTTGTTGTAGTCGATTACAATTTACAAAGATCAACCGGTATTCAAATAAATCCTCTGAATTCACCCAATACTAAATTGAATCTTCATAATTGTTGGGTTAGTAGGTCTTGTCAAAACCTATTAAGTTCTATACTCACTCCCGAGGTTTGTTCAACATCTTACTAAGGGCCGCAACAACAAAGCTTAAAAGCGGTAGTAGTGAATTTTTGTTTTCGGCCATGAAATGATAAACAACAATAACACAATCCACAACGAGGCAAAAAATTAGGAAACAGTGACAAAACGTTAAGTGTTTTTATGCGATTGTGGCGGTTTTGAAAACGAGTCTCTATAAGATTGCGCTAATGAAACACACTATCAAGGACATTTTGTGTGGATAAGAATAGGTAGCTGATGAGTCGTACCTATCGAGATTTAGAATTTCTATCGATTTAAGCTTTGTCGTTTGGTCTATGCTACCTACGTTTTTAAAAGTGTGCAAAGTTTTCTTACCAAACTTTACTGTAGATTCAGCAGCATTTTGGAGAGCTTGCGTCTGCAGAAGCGAGGAACAGGGGGTGTAGATACCGCATCATCTGATGGAACTTTCGACATCTCCAACTTGGATCGGTTTGTTGGGTTTTTTCATGTGCTCGTCTAATTTTCGTTAGCCCATGGCTCTTGGCATTTAATGTTTTCAATTTTCGTTTTCATGTGTGTCATTCCTCTGCAATTAGTGCTTCCGGGAATATGATAACTATTTTTGGGTTTTTCAAAAGCTCTTCCGACGTCATAGCAAGATGGTCGTGACTATCAAATTAGTTTGAAGACAGTGTAAGCGTAGGTTATTACTGCTGTGCTAGTTAACTTTACTATTCTAAGCCTTTGAGACACTAGCGCAGGCACTTTTGTCCTGTGGTTGTGTTCGACTTTTACCCATCTTTTTCATTTTTTGCAAGATCTTTCAAATATCCAGCAGAAAACATGTAGCCAGATAAATTGAAAACATTTTTTAATTACTTGACATTTCAAGATGTTACTCATCCCGTTGCCGAAGTAAAGTAGCATCTTGAAACGCAAGTAAAGTAATGTTGCATATGGTTTAATTTCAAGATAATGTTTTGTTTGTAGTTATCAGAGGTGGGCACAGCGGCGCTGTTGAGCAGCGCCGCTACCAGTACCGCTGTTTTTTCAGCAGTGGTAGCGGAAGCGCCGCTGTTTTTTTCTACCAACAGCGAAAAGCGGCAGCGCGGCTTTTTTTGAGGCGTACTGTAGTAGCGACCAGCGCAGCAGCGCTTCTGTGAAGATAATTGACTTGCCGCTGCCGCTACTGCAAAAAAAAAAGATTTTGAAGACAGTGTATTTAGCCATTTAATAATACAATCGCAACTTAAATCTAGACTCGCTCAGCTTGACATTAATACCATGAAACAAATAAATGAAAATTTAAAGCGAAGTGATAGTGTGAGATCGCAAGCGATGTTCCATTAATTCATTACAACCATTTTCATCGTTCTCATCGCCAGACACTAATCCTGATTGACAGTTGCTGCTTCATAAAGACAGCTGCATCTCGCCATCAGAAATCAAACATTGGAGTAATGCCCCCCGCTGGTTTGACTTCTCACTTCTTTGATTCGAGTATCTTGAATCGTTTTCCCTCATTAACACTACGACCACAACCCGTTCAGGAAAAAAAGCGAAAACATTGTCTGTTCGATGAGACAATTAATGTGAAAAAATGACTGATCAGTCTTTGCGGTGGTCGACTAAAAATAATATACCGGGACAAAAATACGAAACTCAAGTTAGCTCGAAAATTTTGAACAAATTCAGAACCACTAAAGTAGTAGAAAAATGGTTGTTGATTTTATGCCAAAAAAAGATTTTTGTGGTTAAGACAGTATGGCATAACAACAAGTAGGCCAAGTAAAGTTAAGTCTAATAGATAATTATTATTTAAAGTGATTCATAACAAATCAGTGGCGTAGCCTGGAAAAATTTTCAAGGGGGCGCAAATTGATTTTACTTTGTGTACTTACCCCCGATTGTGTGTTTTAAAGTATCCAATGATAGTCATTTTGATTCGGGTGAAAATATTCTCAGTACAGTAGGCTACATCACTTTTATGATGCGAGAATTTGCCTTGAGCTCGTTAAATATAATCATATCGAAAGAAATAGCAAAAGTGAATATGCGTCTATTATCACCAGTACTTGTTTTTCATGAAAAAAAATATCATTGACTGAGATGGAGGAAATTCACTTTTATGTCATTGTTAATAGTAAGTTTCGTGACTTTTAGTTTTTACGAAAACTTTCGCAGTTTCATGATTTTAAAGTAGCGGCAGCGCAAGCTGTTTTCGCATGTAGTAGCGGCAGCGGAAGCGCCGCTACTTCTTTAATTCAAGTAGCGGTAGCGGCAGCGCCGATACGAATAACGGCAACGACAGCGGAGCTACTATTTAAGTAGCGGCTGCTCAGCTCTGGTAGTTATCACTACGTTTCACCACGCTGATTGAAATGCCCTCTTAGTCCTAATCAATTTTTATTGGTGAATTGGAAGTTAGAGACTCAAATAGGCCCGTGCACTTGTATTTCAGACTGGGATCATCGGAGTTGGATCAAGTCCAGTGTGTTGTTGATGGAGTGGAGCTTTTAATCCAGATGGAAAAACGTCTGATGTCCGGAGAATCCATTGATGACATCATTCCAGCCAAATAATTTCTGGCTGTATGCTGTAGATTTAGTTTACCCATTTGTGAAATTTTTGTGTATAGGCCAAACTGTGAGCCATGTCTTCTCCAACTGTGAATTTTTTACCTTCTGTGAGGTGCTTGAAGCTGTGAGTAGATTTCTCAAGTATTTCCGTATCGTGTTTTTGATTGTGAAAGTGTTATTTTCTCCTTAAAATCCAGTGTGTTTATTACCTAGCTGTAAGTTCGCCCGTAGGCGTAGTGCCCATTATGATAGGCCTAATAACTTAATTTATTTTTAATGAAGCAAAATACCATCCATGTAGCTGTAACTGCATTTAATCATTGTACATAGTGTTGCAGAACTTGATTGATGTGTGTTTGCTCTTGCGCAACTTCAATTCGAAGAAATATCATGGTTGGTGCTGTGAATTGTAGATCTTATTGAGCAATTGAGATCTTGCAACTAACGGATTTTTTTGGGGGGTGGGGAAGGAGATAGAAAAACAAATCCAGGAAACAAACTAGAACTCGGTCTCTGCCGAATTTGAAACATAAAATTTCCTAGGCTCGATGTCGAAAAAGTTTATTGAGTTTTGAACCTATTCAGCTAAACTCGATAAAACCTACTTGGATTTTGGCATGTGACAAATACCTAAACTTGGGATTTTATTCACTTAGGGTTAAGCATGCAGTTGTACAAGTGAAACATCTAAAATACACAACACCAAAATATTTCTGAACATAACTTCAGCGTAACTAATGGGTGGAACGTCAAAAAATTGAAAAAAGTAAAAAATTATGTGCATTTTTGCTGGCAACCGTGGACTTTTTGGTTGCTGGCAACCGTGGACTCTTTGTTGGCAACCGTGGATGTTTTGCTGGCAACTGTGGACTTTTTGCTGGCAACCGTGGGCCGCATTCTCGTGCCTGATTTAAAAAATAAATAAATAAAATAAGTGAAAGTTGAAGGATTTCCACCCTAAAAATTGCTCTAGCAAGTTACAAATCAAAATTCGCCAAAAATTGTAACACCCTGTTGTTCACTTTTTAATCAATCACAACTTTTATTTCTGACCGCCAACAATAACCAATCAGAATAACGCATGAAAATAAAATGGCACAGAAAAAGAAATATGCAACAAAAACGTTGAAACATGCCAGTTACGAATAACTGTGCATGGTAGCACAACCTAAATCAAAAACAAATACATACGCAAAAAAATGCAGCTATTATGTATGCCTACACCGTACAGCAGCCCTTTATCCTTTAATTCCCAATAGATTTAGTACTAACCGTTTCAGGCACGTAACCCTTGCTGAAGGGGGCTTACAGGTACTACACCTTGCCCAAAGGTGACCTTTTAGTAGAATAAGACTCTTTATCAAAATTATCGGGGTTTAATGCTTTAATTATGTCAGCGACATGGCCTAGCGGTACCGCGCGCAGGTGACAGATCCTACGTGACGGGTTCGATTCGCGGCTGGAGCCGATCGCATTTGACATATATAACGGGTGGCTGCTGACTCGAAGAGCGCAAGCTCACTTCGCAGTCTCCCTCAATTACTGTTGAATTTTCAGTTCAATATAATTTGAAAATAACCTGAGTTATTTATTTATTTATTTATTTCATTAGTTACATTAATTACATTAGTTACAGCCCTTTATTTATTTCATTAGTTACATTAGTCATTAATTAGGAAAATTATTAGGAAAATAATTAAGAAAATAATTTAGGAAAATTAAAAATTTTCCAAGGTCGGAAATTGCCAAGTTCATGCTGTGGTGTAATAAAATGGCAACGCCAATCTTCACATTCTGTAGGACCGAAATTGTTATTTTATTTCTTCCTTCGGCATCTGCAAAGATTGCTACTGCGTAATTTTGTCTTTAATTGCATAGACTCTATGCTGTGTGAAGCCGAAAAAAAATCGCTGTGAACGAATCGTAAATTTTGTTGCAAGTGTTTTTACCCCAATGTTCCTGAGGGTTCATTTAAAGCCACGTGTTTCTGATGGCCCAGAAAACGCCATGCTTTAAGGGTGTCCTTCTGTTATCTTTCAATCAGCAAGACCAAACACTGGTGTGCAAAGCCATCAAAAGGTGATTTTTGAAACATGCTAGAGCATGGTTGAATCCCATTAACGTTGCAGTTGGTGTCTTTTTCGATTATCTTTTCTACTATTCTCGCACGGAGCAATCTTTGCCCTCGCAGATCAGAGCTGGAGTCTCGGCCAAAATCTTCGAGACCGAGACGAGACTTTGACCCCACGAGATCGAGACTCGGAGCAAAATGTCGAGACTTGAACGTGCCGAGACACGAAACTTTTGGCATCAGGGGTTCTCAAAAGGTCGTGAATATTTTTACCGTAAATGGGCTATATGACATTCCGACGAATTTCTTCATCTGGCAGAATGTGGCAAGCCATAACAGCTGTCTTATAGAAACCCAGAAAAAACTGCTATTGTACCACAAGACGGAAAACGAAAAATGCGTTATTTATATTTACTGATGATACAAGATACGACCTGGGCCATCCTGTTTCGAGATTACGTCCCTCATCAGTGACAACAATTAGGGAGGACCATGGGATGGACCAAACCACACAACAAAATTACTCAATCTACTGTTTGGGCATTAAATACAGTGAAAAGAACAGCAGTTGCAAAAGAGAAGTTAAGCGAAGACAAATGGAGTTTGATAGATTAATTTCAAGAAAAACAGACAACATTATAAAGTTGCTGCGGATGGAAATAGCAATCCACGACCGGTTTCGTTCTCACTATAAGCTCGTCCGGTGAATAGGCCTACACCTAATAGAAAGTTGAGCAAAGGATACAGAAATATAGGCCTAGTGAAGAAAAACAAAAGAAATAGGCCTAGATGAATAGCACCAGACAGGAAATATCAGATGGCTATGATAGTAACTTATGGCATTTAGGATGCAATAAAAGCGACGTCCAAATGAATTGAATAAGAAAAACAAATCTTTTCCAGAATCCGTGTGCTGCCTGCTGAAAATGAATGAAATTATCCTCAGATGTTCATAGAATCCAACCAATCCACACCATGGAAAAAATAGACATTCAAAAGAGCAGTGGTGGTCATTGACTAGGGGTGGGGGGCCGGGCAAGACAGTAAAAATGGGCCCTCCTGCGCAACAACGCAATATGTCTTTGCAAGTAGGATCACACGAAGTCTGAATTATACGATCAACACACTTACAACCAAGTTTTACAACTGGTGGTAAATCCCAAAATGAAGTAAATATGTACCGGTAAACTACCGGAAAAAGAAGAGTTTTAACATATGGAAGATATATTGCTGAAATGCTGGCAACGCCTTGTCGTTTCATAAGGAAGAATTACAACATGATATTTTATAGAACTTTCTAATTTACGCATTATGTCAATTCTATCTATTACTAAGTAAAAACAGTGCCATTATGCCAAAGCACCTGGCTGTACATTGTGTACAATATAATAATGTTTGTAGATAAGAAGTAAATCTGAACAGAGAGAAATTCATAAATAAGCAACACTGAAAGCTGCACTGTTACATAACTGTTGTCTGGGAAACACTGAGGTAGCACTAAGTACTCAGAAGTTAAAACTACAAAATAATTAAACAGCTAAGATGGCCGAGTGGTGAGAGCGTCTACCTCCGGAGCTGTAGACTTGGGTTTGATTCCGAGTCCGGTCAAACCAATGACTTTAAAATTGGTATTCACAGCTTCCCTACTTGACGCTCAGCATTAAACAGACAGTGTGGAGACAAGCCGGCAAGTTTACTTGTTGTGTCGTTGAGAAAGGCTCTTAGCGGAATTCCCCCAACTTGGTATGGTTGACAGATTCCGGGCAATTCCTAAGCGAGCTCGTATAGCGTATTGATCGCTTTCTCGTGATGGTAGGATAAATATGCAACAAAATGCAAAAAATAAAAAATAGACAGCACGCAAAACAACTTAACTGACATCAGTATACCAAATTCTGCTCACTGATATTTGGGTAGCTAGCAACTTCTAAGCAGTCAATCACAACACAACTATTACTGCACGCAAATTAGTTCTCATCAGGTAGATCTTGAACATTGTAAGAGCTTGCACATTGCATAATATTTTAGCTCACAGCAGTAGTTCAGTACACCAAACTGCACACTGATACTACTATAAGTAACAAGCGCATTATAAGCAAACAATCACTCCCTGCTATTAAAAGCAGGTGCTCAATCATTGGTATGCAATTGATAAGAAACATTCTTGCTCTTTTCCAGTTCCGAGTCAATCCCATTGCACTGAAGATTGAACTTCCATTTTAGTAGGTACCGGCACAGAGTACTCACAATAATTCTTACAAAGGACCCACTCAACAAAATAGCATTGTTACGTATGTCCACAAAAATGTTGATGTAATAATGCTTTTTGAAGAAGTTCAACTGTTAGGTTGTAGTTTTCAAAATGTGCTGTTTTCATTTTCTGTTTTTAAATTTTGTTAGGAGCCATTGCAGATTGCTTAACTATGTAGAAGAAAGTTGTAAAGGTTGGAATAAGCCTAGAAGTGTTGCGTTCACCGGGCATTTATGCAAATTTACTTGGGAGTTTTTTCTCGTTCTTCCGGTAACTTTACAATAACCTCAACTAAATCTAGTCAGGTTTTTTATTTGATGAAGTTTCGTTGGTTTCACTGTTAGTAAAAATGGATACTCTGTGGTACCCCGGTAGGCCTACAGTAGTTTGCAACTTGCAAACCAAAAACGCTTAATATTAGAAAACTTCATAATAATTATAATATTTGTATGAACCAATTGAAATGTTTCTGTGATGTCACCAAGAATAAAATCTAATGATAATGTTTAGGCAAAAATATTTCTTATAGATGAAATGGCAAAATTGCAACCTGAGAATCATAAAAAAATTGGAATTTGAAAACCAAATTCACTATAAAAGCACAAAAAACAAGTTGCTAATTTTCATGTTTTTGGATATGTGAAAACAAGTGACCAATCCTATGCAAAAATTATGCTGAGAAACGTTCGCTATTTTTTTAATTGTGTCATAAACTTACCCTTTGACTTAGATTAAACAACGTTAATTTACTCCGCAAAAGAGATGTTTTGGACAAATCTAATGTGAAAAAATGAGTTTTTGGACCCTAAAAATGTTAAAATTGACATTTGTTCCATCATTTTATCACCATAAATAATGATATTCAACAAAATCATTAAGCTTGATCAGTGCTCACAAACGTAAACTCCCTCAAGTAGCTGAAATTTCAAATCGCAATAACTCGAAAGCCCATTGAAATTTTTTCAATTTTTTTTTAATCTTCTAGTCTCCTCACTCTCTATCCCATATAACTTCATCACTAGCGCCATTTTTTTTAACCTAAAAAAATGTTTTTTTGACTTTATTTTAGTAAAATTTTGACTTTATTTTGACTTAACCGCTTCCGCGTATTATTTATGTCTTGTTGCACTTTATTAATTAAATATGTTTTATAATCTGCAATTTACATAAGTTTTTAAAGAAAAAGGTAGCCTACTTCGAACATTTTCATTACGCAGTATTAAAGCTAATGCAACAAAGCGACGCATGACGTTAAAACCTAGGATAACGAGCCATTGCGTGTACCAGCGTCAATTAGCGTGATACAAAATTGCGTTGCTATCGCAACTGTACTGTACACTAACAGTATGTCTATGATTTTTTTAACGAAAGCCACGCGGTATAATTACAAGGATGTTTTATTGTAATACAGCATCATCTATTTTTTTACGTTCTTAACATCAAAAATTCTGTCTTTTCTCAGTAATTTATTGAGCATAGAAAACGACCTCTCAACAGCAGCAGAGGTTGGCTGGGCTTTTTGTAATAGTGCGTAGCTTGTTGGGTCAATTGTCAAGTTGGTACAGTTTATTATTGTTTCTAAATCAGAGTTGGATAGTCGTTTGTTAATGTAGTCTTTAATTGCGCAAGGATCATCATCAAATTGCATATTCTTCAGCAGTCCGTATGCTTTGGTTATTGTGCAGGCACTTCCTTCTAAGAACTCTACGTTGGCTGCTAGAGTCTGGTATTGATTTATTTCAACCAAGTCCGACATCAAACCTTCCACATTGATAGCGTCTTTTGCTCTGCTGACTAAGAGGCCTGCACTTGTCCAATTGTTGACAATGGTACGAACAGCTGGAAGGTTCTCACTATAATATAAAGCAGCTTTAAGCCAAGTTGCCCATCTTGTAATTACAGGGTCAGGAGGAGATGGCAGACCAGCATCATGAAAATCTTTCTTGCGATCTTTGTTTTTGATTGCTGCTGCCTTGATCGTTGCTATTACTTCATCACTATTTTTAAAATGAGCACGCACAGCGCAGTTATGTAGCAAGTGCGCAACGCAGGTGACATGCATCAAAGAAGGGTATAATTCCTTCAATGTCTTTCCAGCCGAAGACATGTACCGAGCAGCATCAGTCATGAACAATGAAAAATTCTCGCGTTTTATTTCAAGTTGTCGCCATATGTCATCCACAGTGTGCAGAATAATACTGCTATTAACATTGCGACCGCTGTCAAGTGGATGGCAATTAACGAGGAATGTCTGATTTGGAGCATCTAAGCTGCCCACAAGCACACTAATATACTTTTGTTTAGCAACCTCTGCTTCATCCACAATGAAAAAAAATTGTTTGTCATGAAGTAATTCTTGAACTTGTTCCTCTTTTTGGGATGCCAATTTAGCAACACATGCCTGGGCTACAGTCTCCGAAGGCAATGCTTTTCCCTCCTAGCAAACAGAGACTTTAAAGGGGAGGTTCGGTGCCAACAAACAAAAACTTATATGAAAATATTTTTTACACTGAATTCTTTTGTCAATATTGCCGAACTGAAAAAGGTTTTGTTAAAAGCCTGTTAGGCTTTTTAAAATATACTGATAGGTGGCGCTACATAACGATGACGTCATTGGAGGGCAAGCTGAACTGTACTGAGTATTTCCATAGCTGCAGCACGCATAGGTTGGTTGTAGACTACCGGTAGAACGTGTTTCAACTGCGTTCTCTGGTCAACGGAAACATAATTATGGAAGGTAAACAAAGGGAAGGATTTTTGTTTGAACCATTACGCAAGCAAGATTTGAATGCTGAAGACAATGAAAATTTTGAATTAGCTGAACTAGCAATACCTGCACCAAGAACTAGAACAAGCCTTGACACTAGCTGTAACAGTGAAATGCTTTTAAACTCTTGGACTTGGTGTGATTGTAAAAAATGTGATGGCATGCCTTCTGCATTTGAAAATTTGTGCTGTAACCAAATAAAAGAGCTGAGTTGCAAACTAAATGGAAGTACTGAAAGGTGTGTCACCCAAATCAGTTCTTTTAAAAAAATGTGCCTGGATAAGGAGATTTTAGAAGTTTTGATGACTGCAATGAAAAATGCTGTTGCTGAGTGGCTGGAGAGTGGAATTACTAACAGGTACTTTTCAGTTTTATTATGACTACTGTACAGTGTAGCAAGACTTAACAGCACCTGTAGACTAGTGTGTTTTACTGCTACTACTGGCTGTGCATGCAGTATGGTCTGTGGAATCTGCTAAGCATATTTTGCCTAATTCAACAAGGGAATGGCACAGACACAAAATAGCAGCATTAAATTTTACTAGCTGTATTTTTAATGTTACATTGGAAGTAACAGTATAGTAAGTGTGATGCTCAACTATGGAACTACAATAACCTATTTGACATACGTGTTGATTATGCATACTGGTACCTTACCCTGTCCACATGCACGGCCTAAAGCTGACGGTTCTGGTTTCTGCATCACAAGCAAATCTTTGATGTCATACTCACTTTTTGTAATGATGACATTAAACAATTGACTATGATGCAGAACCACGAGCCATGGGCTTTAGGCCGACAAAAAGTGTACCCTGGACAGGGTAATTGTGCCCATAAGTGACATTTTTGCAAACAGTTTTTAAGAAGCAAAATATTTGTAGATTTAGATAGCATAATCACAGTTCTCAACATGATTGACAAAAAAATTGTCGCTTTGATTGCAAATACCATTGACAGAGTCCATTAAATAACGAACCTAAAAAACTACCGGTAATAACTGTCTCATTTTGATTAATTAATTATTGCTTGTTTCTTTGCTACTATTAAGAGCCATGTAAACAAATTTGACAGAAAAGTCTTGCCAAAGCAATTCAGTTTTTACAACTTATTGAATCTACAGTAGCCTATATTATTTAAACCCGGCAAGCGTATGCCCAGTTTCATGAATTCGTAGATTGCGATAAATGATCCTCTGTTTTGGAACTTTTGTCAGGCAATGACTATAAGCAGTATATACTTGTTTTTAGAATGTACCGATTTGCAGCCTACAGAAGTTTTATCTTTTGGATTTATGGAAGACTGGGAAAAAGCAAAAGAAAGTTAATCCCGTCTTGTGTGGTTTTAGAAATAAGGAGAAACTTTCCCGAAGAAAACGAACAATACGAAGGTTTTCATGAATTTCAACCGTAATTGTTATCAGTACTCTGCAGTAACATAATTGTTTTTCTTTGCGGTATTTTCATTTTTTGCACTGCTGACTGGAAAACCATTGGTCACTTTGCAGCTTCCTGTTGCTTATTTTTTATCTTTTACTGTTCTTGTATTTTGCGGAACGAAATAAACCTGTTCTGCTTGCTTTGTATTTGTTAACACGAAATCATAACAGGCTTTGCTGTGTATTAGTTATATTTTTCCTATTTTTATTCCGTACTAATACACAGCAAATACTAACAGGCCTACTACACGCTCAACCTACGCCATGAGAAGGCAAGGAAGATAAGTGCGGTCCTGATAAGCTCGATTCTGCATTCGTACGATAAAGCGGGTAGAGACAAGAGCTCGTTGCAGCTACTTTCTTCAGTTACAATCCTCAGTTATTTTGAATTGATAAAAATCAGGTTTCAGTTACATTGCAACTGGTACTTGCACAACAGGTTAGTCGCACGTAATGCAATAGGTAGTTTAGAAGGCAAAGCCCATCATTTAGGCACTGACAACCACAAAATCTCTCGCTCGATCATGGGAAATCGAGAGGGTGAAGCCCACCAGAAGTTGACACGGTTAAGTTATTTCGAGCTCCTTTGTTACTAAAACGCTCCAGCACCACAGAATATAATTATCTGAAGCGAGATATGTGACGTTGAATAGCCTCAGATGTTGAAGGCTTTTCTCCTTCACCAATAGATCTTCTCACCATTGGAGGCACCGTTATGCCAGATGAAGAAATGACGGTATTGCTTCTAAATGATTCTGTAAAAAAAAAAAAAAGTTTTACAACGGCTGTTCTCGTCTAATATAATTTTTCTAATTAAATAGGCCTATCACGCAATTAATCATAAGCGCAGTCACAACGCTCTAACTTCTGCTGCACTAACTTTAGGGTTGATCTAAAAAACTAAAAACAATGCAATGTGTCGATTAAATACTAACTTACCCGAAGCACTGCTTTCGCATTTGGTCTGCTTGAAATAAGCCAGTGTGCATTCCATTAAATTATCACGAAAAGAATAGTCTTTCGATTCGGACACTCGTTTCACAATAAAACTTCGACTCCTTTTAGACCACTGCACTACCCAACATTTTTCCCCCTCACGCGTTTCTTGATGTTCCAACGAAGAATTCATATTGTTGTCCAAAACCGCCAACATTGTTCTGGCAACCATTCCTACCAAATACATTATACTGATGAGCGCGGACAGCTCAAATCGGTTGGAAAACCGGGATTACTTTTGAGTGCTACAATCCAATGCCCGAAACAACCAATATTCAACCCTCAGTAACCTAATTCCTTTTTTTTACAACTCGAAAAATCGCGATTTGTTAAAATATACCGGCACAGTTTATATAAAACTAGTATCGCAAATAAGGGCTTGTTTTAGATGTTGCGTCGGAGAGCTAAGCAGCATAAGCAGGTTTGTTTCTTGCTTGCGTACCGACGTACAGATGGTAATTTAAAGCCAACGAAGTACCGCAAAAGCCAACGAAGCTGGTTAAGGCAATAAGTTTACATAAGAATGCTGTTATCAACAAATATCGTAACCAATCAGTCAATGCTTAGCATTTGACGAATAGCACATACCTTCATAGCTAAAACTGAGACGTTTGGGAAGATACTTCAAAAGCATGCTATGGAAGGACTCCAACGAACCAGTGTGACAAAACTCTGCTACCTAAAAGGCAATTTATTTGAATTACCAGCGGTGGAAAGGGAGAAAAGACTAATTTTTTGACTTGCAGCACGATGCAGCATGCGACATTACCTTTTACGAGCTGGGATTGATGGAGAACGTACATAAACGAGTAACAGGATACTAAAACCCGGCATGCATGCAGGGAATGTTTAAGATGCTTAATTTATAGCTTTGAGTGCCTCAGAAAATTACACCAATAACATCCGCAAGCTACAGCACATACACTCACCATGCCCATATCTTGCAAAAGACGCTTGTCCAGTACGACGCTCTGTAGAGCACGATGAGCAAAACTTCCAGGTTGCAGCCATGCTTTATGACGCTGCTCTTGCTCCGTCAATGGCTCGTGAGCACAATGGTTGTACCCTGCATCACTTAACCAGCTATGTTGATTCGTGATGTGATGGAGAATGGACACCCACCGACTCTGAAACGGAAATACATTACCTTAATTTGTTAAAAATACTTTATTTTACAACATGGGAAACACCACTCATTTTTGCAAAATATCTTTGTTAACTTGCCAAATTGCATAAAGTTGAAGTTTTACATACGCGATGTTCTCCACAGAAAATGTAGGAAAAATGTGATTACTGATTACCTTTAACTGCTTGGGATCTTTATTGCAGGTTTCAGTGGACCACCAAAAATGATTGACTATCGATCGGATCCAAGGTTGCAAATTTTCGTTTTCTTTAGTCTTGCTTGCTGAGTTGAGTTTTTTTGTTATTGACTTAGCCAAATGCCATACGTCAAACTGGTGACTAATTGATGGAAATAACGATCGAATTGTTTTTGTTACTTGCGGATGTCGGTCGGTGGCCAAAGTTGCAATCCTTATCCCAGCTTCCTGCAAATAATACAATAAGTGCAGCTGTTTGATAAACAATGATTAGTGACAAATCATTAACCAAAAAGACACATTTTTATAACAACGAAGTACATACATTTTGGTTTCAACGCAAGTTTCAAGTTAACTGTACATAACAACGCACAGATATTATCATAAAGTCTTGACAAATGAACAAAAGCATGCATTTCAATATAAAGTAGCGACACCAACAATGCTTGACAGATGAAATCATAGCAGCGGTTGTTGCACATGTTAGACCCAAATTTATTATTGTAATTTGCAGTAATGCTGACATACAAACTAACGGTTACTCCGCGAGTATGTGCTAGGCTGATCAATCAATAAAGCCTAAATTCACTCCACTAGAAATTCTGGTCCAGCTAGTTTTTACCTGAACTTCATTTAAACATCGAATGAGTCCTTCATTTTCCATTCCATAGCTATTCTTCACCTCAGTCACCTTAACCACATTAAAAGCTAATATTTTGTTGTTTTGAGTATCCATGAGGCTGTATGTACCATAAGTGGCAGAATGACCAGGGCTGTCACAACGCCCATCTCCAGCCAAAACCAAATCATCTCTGTTCTTGTAGCCTGAAATTTTAAAAAATGGTTATGATTAAAATTTTTTCAACACTTTAGCAAAGCTGCGTTTTAAAATCTATAACTGCACTATAATTATATTTCAAAATTACCAAAAACTTACAATTAGTTTACGCACAGCATCACTTACTTTCCAAAAGTACGCTTTGCTCCATACTCCACATGTGCGAGATACATGGCAACAAATACGTCTTCTGAATGTAATAAAAATCAGTTTTTCCAAAGATGCGCAAGTTTAAAGATTTGCAAATTTCAGCTAATGTTGAGTATGTATTGCCGGAGTACAGTGTAGCTGCAGCTAATAATAAATTTCCTGATGGGGCATTATCAATCACGGGTTGAGATTTCCACTTGAAAGTGTGGTGATTCAGACATGCACAAGTCACTGAAAGCATTGTTCCTTTTGTGGAAGTTGTCGTAATTTCGGCAGGAGCAGTGCAGCAAGGATCTGCCAAGCATTTTTTTGCAAGCAGGCTGAATAGACATGAGGCAAATACAATAAACTTGTCTTCCTTCACAATAGAAATACCTTCTTTCTCATCTTCCTCACCAATAATATGGTCACTTTCGTTCTCACTTGACTGTTCATACGAAACGTCATGGACTTCCATGTAGTCTGATTCACTGCTATCAGACTCTTTTACAGAGCTCCTATTTTCAGGCAGACACATGACTGGATTCATTCCAACTTTCTCCACAAGAGAAAATAAATGAGATGGCATTGGTTGGCAACTTAGTTGAGCACAAGCTGCACATTTTGACAAACTTGAATCGGTTTGAGTAGCGATACTTCTGTGAGTAGAAGCAACTGCTACTTCTTCCACTATTTGTTTGGTGTCCAAAGCACTAGTGTCTTCAGAGACTATAGGCTGAAAGCAGCTAGAATTTCCATGTTCAGCAGCAATTTCTTTCTCAATATCTTTGTGAATCTATATAAGAAAAATACACACACATAAGCAAAAGCATGACCTGATATTGATTAGATCATTAAACAGATTAATATGAAAGTTGGTTAAGTATTTCATTGAAGTCTCCAAACAGAAATAAAAAGAATCGTACTCCTACTTTTAATCTACCCATTAAAATCATACCTCTACCACACCACAAAAATTCAGCTCTTCACACTGTTTGTTACCGATATTACAAATAACAATTTCAAACATCAATTCTGTACTGACTGCCAACAGTACATTTCCCCTACAAAAAATACCATATACCGGTAGCTTATTGTTGTTATGTCAGCTGACAGTATGAAAAGTTGCAATTGTTATGTCACCACATAACTTGAATGGCCAATGCGGTACGAAGCATTACAGATACCCCAATTAGCTTTTCAACAGGTTCATAGCACATCATTATTATTATTAACCTAGTCTAGTCTAGCACATTATTATTATTATTAACCTAGTCTAGTTTCTTATTAAACAAATAGTGGTACCCACTGTTCCCTCCAAGTTTTCAGTCAGTGCAAATTTGCCCAAATATAAATTCCAATAAAAAATTTGCCCAAAGGTTTTGGGGATTTAAAGAAAGTTTGATTCAATTTTTGCCTTAAAGTTGAGTTTCCAGAGTATGAAACATTTGTTTTGCAGCAAAATATTGAATACTTTTATTCAAATTTGGCCAAAAACTACCAATGCAGCTGCCAAACTCTAAAGTTGGAAAATTTTGCCCAAAATTTCTCACTTTTCGCAGCTTAGAGGGAACAGTGGTGGTACCTATCTGCTATGCAGTATTACTTTATCAGCCATCAACTTCATATAAATAGGCTACTGCCACTGTAACCTACTGTACATCATTTACCAGTTCACTTAATTACAGTACCGGTACTTAGTCTACACAGTATATACAAGGGATATAATACCGGTACCAGTACCAGTAGTCCAGTAGCCTGTAGAGGCTAATATTCTAGCTTATTAGGATACTGGTACCACATAATCATAGCGTAATCTAGAAGTAAATCAACTTACTTTTTGCATAACCTTTCTTTTCTCCCTATTTTCTATGCGAAGTTTTCTTGCTTGGGTCAGTTTTTTTGGCCGAGTTGGAAAATTGGGTTTATATGATGAAAAATCAAAAATTGTGGGTATTGCTTTTTCTTTGAGTTTCATTTTTGTTTTGGAATTGGTCAATTCTGCCTTTAAATCTCTTTCATAGCAATCATCTGCAAAATGATCACTACACACTCTTGAATTTTTGCTTACAGGTGGATCTTTTAATTTCATGTTGCTGAGCCATTTCTTCAGTCTTGGGAGATCATTTAGTGGTAACCGATGAAAGCTGACTTTACTATTTGTTGCCCTGTTGCTACATCCAGGAGCCATGCAAAAATTAACCATTTTTTTTCTAAAACTCAGCCACGGCAATGCAATTATCAGCAAGTGGTGAAGCCTAGACCTCTGATTGAAGAAACTGTACCTGCTTGCCCTCCAATGACGTCACGAATAAAACTGGCCAATCAGAAACCAGTATTTTTTTTACTTTGTTTTGCTGATAACTTTTTAACGAAATCAAATTTCAACATCGGACCAAAGCTATTGAGTAATTCAAGTCATAACAAAACTAATTTTAGCGTATTGTTTTGCACCGAACCCTACCTTTAAAGGGGAGGTTCGGTGCCAACAAACAAAAACTTATATGAAAATATTTTTTACACTGAATTCTTTTGTCAATATTGCCGAACTGAAAAAGGTTTTGTTAAAAGCCTGTTAGGCTTTTTAAAATATACTGATAGGTGGCGCTACATAACGATGACGTCATTGGAGGGCAAGCTGAACTATACTGAGTATTTCCATAGCTGCAGCACGCATAGGTTGGTTGTAGACTACCGGTAGAACGTGTTTCAACTGCGTTCTCTGGTCAACGGAAACATAATTATGGAAGGTAAACAAAGGGAAGGATTTTTGTTTGAACCATTACGCAAGCAAGATTTGAATGCTGAAGACAATGAAAATTTTGAATTAGCTGAACTAGCAATACCTGCACCAAGAACTAGAACAAGCCTTGACACTAGCTGTAACAGTGAAATGCTTTTAAACTCTTGGACTTGGTGTGATTGTAAAAAATGTGATGGCATGCCTTCTGCATTTGAAAATTTGTGCTGTAACCAAATAAAAGAGCTGAGTTGCAAACTAAATGGAAGTACTGAAAGGTGTGTCACCCAAATCAGTTCTTTTAAAAAAATGTGCCTGGATAAGGAGATTTTAGAAGTTTTGATGACTGCAATGAAAAATGCTGTTGCTGAGTGGCTGGAGAGTGGAATTACTAACAGGTACTTTTCAGTTTTATTATGACTACTGTACAGTGTAGCAAGACTTAACAGCACCTGTAGACTAGTGTGTTTTACTGCTACTACTGGCTGTGCATGCAGTATGGTCTGTGGAATCTGCTAAGCATATTTTGCCTAATTCAACAAGGGAATGGCACAGACACAAAATAGCAGCATTAAATTTTACTAGCTGTATTTTTAATGTTACATTGGAAGTAACAGTATAGTAAGTGTGATGCTCAACTATGGAACTACAATAACCTATTTGACATACGTGTTGATTATGCATACTGGTACCTTACCCTGTCCACATGCACGGCCTAAAGCTGACGGTTCTGGTTTCTGCATCACAAGCAAATCTTTGATGTCATACTCACTTTTTGTAATGATGACATTAAACAATTGACTATGATGCAGAACCACGAGCCATGGGCTTTAGGCCGACAAAAAGTGTACCCTGGACAGGGTAATTGTGCCCATAAGTGACATTTTTGCAAACAGTTTTTAAGAAGCAAAATATTTGTAGATTTAGATAGCATAATCACAGTTCTCAACATGATTGACAAAAAAATTGTCGCTTTGATTGCAAATACCATTGACAGAGTCCATTAAATAACGAACCTAAAAAACTACCGGTAATAACTGTCTCATTTTGATTAATTAATTATTGCTTGTTTCTTTGCTACTATTAAGAGCCATGTAAACAAATTTGACAGAAAAGTCTTGCCAAAGCAATTCAGTTTTTACAACTTATTGAATCTACAGTAGCCTATATTATTTAAACCCGGCAAGCGTATGCCCAGTTTCATGAATTCGTAGATTGCGATAAATGATCCTCTGTTTTGGAACTTTTGTCAGGCAATGACTATAAGCAGTATATACTTGTTTTTAGAATGTACCGATTTGCAGCCTACAGAAGTTTTATCTTTTGGATTTATGGAAGACTGGGAAAAAGCAAAAGAAAGTTAATCCCGTCTTGTGTGGTTTTAGAAATAAGGAGAAACTTTCCCGAAGAAAACGAACAATACGAAGGTTTTCATGAATTTCAACCGTAATTGTTATCAGTACTCTGCAGTAACATAATTGTTTTTCTTTGCGGTATTTTCATTTTTTGCACTGCTGACTGGAAAACCATTGGTCACTTTGCAGCTTCCTGTTGCTTATTTTTTATCTTTTACTGTTCTTGTATTTTGCGGAACGAAATAAACCTGTTCTGCTTGCTTTGTATTTGTTAACACGAAATCATAACAGGCTTTGCTGTGTATTAGTTATATTTTTCCTATTTTTATTCCGTACTAATACACAGCAAATACTAACAGGCCTACTACACGCTCAACCTACGCCATGAGAAGGCAAGGAAGATAAGTGCGGTCCTGATAAGCTCGATTCTGCATTCGTACGATAAAGCGGGTAGAGACAAGAGCTCGTTGCAGCTACTTTCTTCAGTTACAATCCTCAGTTATTTTGAATTGATAAAAATCAGGTTTCAGTTACATTGCAACTGGTACTTGCACAACAGGTTAGTCGCACGTAATGCAATAGGTAGTTTAGAAGGCAAAGCCCATCATTTAGGCACTGACAACCACAAAATCTCTCGCTCGATCATGGGAAATCGAGAGGGTGAAGCCCACCAGAAGTTGACACGGTTAAGTTATTTCGAGCTCCTTTGTTACTAAAACGCTCCAGCACCACAGAATATAATTATCTGAAGCGAGATATGTGACGTTGAATAGCCTCAGATGTTGAAGGCTTTTCTCCTTCACCAATAGATCTTCTCACCATTGGAGGCACCGTTATGCCAGATGAAGAAATGACGGTATTGCTTCTAAATGATTCTGTAAAAAAAAAAAAGTTTTACAACGGCTGTTCTCGTCTAATATAATTTTTCTAATTAAATAGGCCTATCACGCAATTAATCATAAGCGCAGTCACAACGCTCTAACTTCTGCTGCACTAACTTTAGGGTTGATCTAAAAAACTAAAAACAATGCAATGTGTCGATTAAATACTAACTTACCCGAAGCACTGCTTTCGCATTTGGTCTGCTTGAAATAAGCCAGTGTGCATTCCATTAAATTATCACGAAAAGAATAGTCTTTCGATTCGGACACTCGTTTCACAATAAAACTTCGACTCCTTTTAGACCACTGCACTACCCAACATTTTTCCCCCTCACGCGTTTCTTGATGTTCCAACGAAGAATTCATATTGTTGTCCAAAACCGCCAACATTGTTCTGGCAACCATTCCTACCAAATACATTATACTGATGAGCGCGGACAGCTCAAATCGGTTGGAAAACCGGGATTACTTTTGAGTGCTACAATCCAATGCCCGAAACAACCAATATTCAACCCTCAGTAACCTAATTCCTTTTTTTTACAACTCGAAAAATCGCGATTTGTTAAAATATACCGGCACAGTTTATATAAAACTAGTATCGCAAATAAGGGCTTGTTTTAGATGTTGCGTCGGAGAGCTAAGCAGCATAAGCAGGTTTGTTTCTTGCTTGCGTACCGACGTACAGATGGTAATTTAAAGCCAACGAAGTACCGCAAAAGCCAACGAAGCTGGTTAAGGCAATAAGTTTACATAAGAATGCTGTTATCAACAAATATCGTAACCAATCAGTCAATGCTTAGCATTTGACGAATAGCACATACCTTCATAGCTAAAACTGAGACGTTTGGGAAGATACTTCAAAAGCATGCTATGGAAGGACTCCAACGAACCAGTGTGACAAAACTCTGCTACCTAAAAGGCAATTTATTTGAATTACCAGCGGTGGAAAGGGAGAAAAGACTAATTTTTTGACTTGCAGCACGATGCAGCATGCGACATTACCTTTTACGAGCTGGGATTGATGGAGAACGTACATAAACGAGTAACAGGATACTAAAACCCGGCATGCATGCAGGGAATGTTTAAGATGCTTAATTTATAGCTTTGAGTGCCTCAGAAAATTACACCAATAACATCCGCAAGCTACAGCACATACACTCACCATGCCCATATCTTGCAAAAGACGCTTGTCCAGTACGACGCTCTGTAGAGCACGATGAGCAAAACTTCCAGGTTGCAGCCATGCTTTATGACGCTGCTCTTACTCCGTCAATGGCTCGTGAGCACAATGGTTGTACCCTGCATCACTTAACCAGCTATGTTGATTCGTGATGTGATGGAGAATGGACACCCACCGACTCTGAAACGGAAATACATTACCTTAATTTGTTAAAAATACTTTATTTTACAACATGGGAAACACCACTCATTTTTGCAAAATATCTTTGTTAACTTGCCAAATTGCATAAAGTTGAAGTTTTACATACGCGATGTTCTCCACAGAAAATGTAGGAAAAATGTGATTACTGATTACCTTTAACTGCTTGGGATCTTTATTGCAGGTTTCAGTGGACCACCAAAAATGATTGACTATCGATCGGATCCAAGGTTGCAAATTTTCGTTTTCTTTAGTCTTGCTTGCTGAGTTGAGTTTTTTTGTTATTGACTTAGCCAAATGCCATACGTCAAACTGGTGACTAATTGATGGAAATAACGATCGAATTGTTTTTGTTACTTGCGGATGTCGGTCGGTGGCCAAAGTTGCAATCCTTATCCCAGCTTCCTGCAAATAATACAATAAGTGCAGCTGTTTGATAAACAATGATTAGTGACAAATCATTAACCAAAAAGACACATTTTTATAACAACGAAGTACATACATTTTGGTTTCAACGCAAGTTTCAAGTTAACTGTACATAACAACGCACAGATATTATCATAAAGTCTTGACAAATGAACAAAAGCATGCATTTCAATATAAAGTAGCGACACCAACAATGCTTGACAGATGAAATCATAGCAGCGGTTGTTGCACATGTTAGACCCAAATTTATTATTGTAATTTGCAGTAATGCTGACATACAAACTAACGGTTACTCCGCGAGTATGTGCTAGGCTGATCAATCAATAAAGCCTAAATTCACTCCACTAGAAATTCTGGTCCAGCTAGTTTTTACCTGAACTTCATTTAAACATCGAATGAGTCCTTCATTTTCCATTCCATAGCTATTCTTCACCTCAGTCACCTTAACCACATTAAAAGCTAATATTTTGTTGTTTTGAGTATCCATGAGGCTGTATGTACCATAAGTGGCAGAATGACCAGGGCTGTCACAACGCCCATCTCCAGCCAAAACCAAATCATCTCTGTTCTTGTAGCCTGAAATTTTAAAAAATGGTTATGATTAAAATTTTTTCAACACTTTAGCAAAGCTGCGTTTTAAAATCTATAACTGCACTATAATTATATTTCAAAATTACCAAAAACTTACAATTAGTTTACGCACAGCATCACTTACTTTCCAAAAGTACGCTTTGCTCCATACTCCACATGTGCGAGATACATGGCAACAAATACGTCTTCTGAATGTAATAAAAATCAGTTTTTCCAAAGATGCGCAAGTTTAAAGATTTGCAAATTTCAGCTAATGTTGAGTATGTATTGCCGGAGTACAGTGTAGCTGCAGCTAATAATAAATTTCCTGATGGGGCATTATCAATCACGGGTTGAGATTTCCACTTGAAAGTGTGGTGATTCAGACATGCACAAGTCACTGAAAGCATTGTTCCTTTTGTGGAAGTTGTCGTAATTTCGGCAGGAGCAGTGCAGCAAGGATCTGCCAAGCATTTTTTTGCAAGCAGGCTGAATAGACATGAGGCAAATACAATAAACTTGTCTTCCTTCACAATAGAAATACCTTCTTTCTCATCTTCCTCACCAATAATATGGTCACTTTCGTTCTCACTTGACTGTTCATACGAAACGTCATGGACTTCCATGTAGTCTGATTCACTGCTATCAGACTCTTTTACAGAGCTCCTATTTTCAGGCAGACACATGACTGGATTCATTCCAACTTTCTCCACAAGAGAAAATAAATGAGATGGCATTGGTTGGCAACTTAGTTGAGCACAAGCTGCACATTTTGACAAACTTGAATCGGTTTGAGTAGCGATACTTCTGTGAGTAGAAGCAACTGCTACTTCTTCCACTATTTGTTTGGTGTCCAAAGCACTAGTGTCTTCAGAGACTATAGGCTGAAAGCAGCTAGAATTTCCATGTTCAGCAGCAATTTCTTTCTCAATATCTTTGTGAATCTATATAAGAAAAATACACACACATAAGCAAAAGCATGACCTGATATTGATTAGATCATTAAACAGATTAATATGAAAGTTGGTTAAGTATTTCATTGAAGTCTCCAAACAGAAATAAAAAGAATCGTACTCCTACTTTTAATCTACCCATTAAAATCATACCTCTACCACACCACAAAAATTCAGCTCTTCACACTGTTTGTTACCGATATTACAAATAACAATTTCAAACATCAATTCTGTACTGACTGCCAACAGTACATTTCCCCTACAAAAAATACCATATACCGGTAGCTTATTGTTGTTATGTCAGCTGACAGTATGAAAAGTTGCAATTGTTATGTCACCACATAACTTGAATGGCCAATGCGGTACGAAGCATTACAGATACCCCAATTAGCTTTTCAACAGGTTCATAGCACATCATTATTATTATTAACCTAGTCTAGTCTAGCACATTATTATTATTATTAACCTAGTCTAGTTTCTTATTAAACAAATAGTGGTACCCACTGTTCCCTCCAAGTTTTCAGTCAGTGCAAATTTGCCCAAATATAAATTCCAATAAAAAATTTGCCCAAAGGTTTTGGGGATTTAAAGAAAGTTTGATTCAATTTTTGCCTTAAAGTTGAGTTTCCAGAGTATGAAACATTTGTTTTGCAGCAAAATATTGAATACTTTTATTCAAATTTGGCCAAAAACTACCAATGCAGCTGCCAAACTCTAAAGTTGGAAAATTTTGCCCAAAATTTCTCACTTTTCGCAGCTTAGAGGGAACAGTGGTGGTACCTATCTGCTATGCAGTATTACTTTATCAGCCATCAACTTCATATAAATAGGCTACTGCCACTGTAACCTACTGTACATCATTTACCAGTTCACTTAATTACAGTACCGGTACTTAGTCTACACAGTATATACAAGGGATATAATACCGGTACCAGTACCAGTAGTCCAGTAGCCTGTAGAGGCTAATATTCTAGCTTATTAGGATACTGGTACCACATAATCATAGCGTAATCTAGAAGTAAATCAACTTACTTTTTGCATAACCTTTCTTTTCTCCCTATTTTCTATGCGAAGTTTTCTTGCTTGGGTCAGTTTTTTTGGCCGAGTTGGAAAATTGGGTTTATATGATGAAAAATCAAAAATTGTGGGTATTGCTTTTTCTTTGAGTTTCATTTTTGTTTTGGAATTGGTCAATTCTGCCTTTAAATCTCTTTCATAGCAATCATCTGCAAAATGATCACTACACACTCTTGAATTTTTGCTTACAGGTGGATCTTTTAATTTCATGTTGCTGAGCCATTTCTTCAGTCTTGGGAGATCATTTAGTGGTAACCGATGAAAGCTGACTTTACTATTTGTTGCCCTGTTGCTACATCCAGGAGCCATGCAAAAATTAACCATTTTTTTTCTAAAACTCAGCCACGGCAATGCAATTATCAGCAAGTGGTGAAGCCTAGACCTCTGATTGAAGAAACTGTACCTGCTTGCCCTCCAATGACGTCACGAATAAAACTGGCCAATCAGAAACCAGTATTTTTTTTACTTTGTTTTGCTGATAACTTTTTAACGAAATCAAATTTCAACATCGGACCAAAGCTATTGAGTAATTCAAGTCATAACAAAACTAATTTTAGCGTATTGTTTTGCACCGAACCCTACCTTTAAAGAAGGATGGTTCAGTTTATGAAGTGGGATATCTGCTACTAAGAATGAAGAAACAACCTGTTCCTTGAAGTTTACTTGATCGAAATAAAAAGATTTGCTTACTTTGAGATTTGCTCTTCGTCTCCAATTTTCCTTGGTGTTGCTTACTTTTTCGGTGGCTTTCCACAAAAAACTTTTTGTCGCATTTGACTAACACGTCGCAAAGGTTGCATCGCAAGTCGCCGGCAGGAGTTGCCGAAAACTCATCCGGATATATCTAGTAACTTTGCCTAACTTTCGCTATAGAAGATTTGATTTGTTTTGGCATTCTTTGCTTTGCAAGCTACAACTTAAAAGACCACGTGTAAAGAGCGCGAGGCTTTTATAGGATTAGATTAATTGTCTAACAATTATATATTTATGCATAAACAACGACGTTTTATGCATAATAAGTGCTATTTCCTTCTCAATTACGGCACGCATTATTGTGACGATAGTGCAAATATTGCAACTATTTCAAAAGTTTAAAATCAAATAAAAACTGCGCATAAAATTTTAATAGCAGCTCAAAAATTCAAAAATATACTTAAAAAATATAAATTTGTTCGTTTTTGCAAGGAAATTTCTGATAAAGACAATTTTGACAAATATTGACTTTATGCAAAATTTTGACTTATAAAATCTACCAAAACAGACTCCTGAACACCTGAAACGAACGTTAGTACACATTAGATCATGTAACAAGGTCCTAAAAAAAGCTTTGACTTTAGCGGGCCCTATTCATCACCAAAATATATGAGGTGATTTGTGATGGTTACAAATTAAAAAAAAACTAGTTGATTATACATGAAATGACTTTATAAATTGCTACCGGTACCAGTTGTACCGTATTCTACAGCTCTAAACCGAAACATAGCCAATGGTAGGCTTAGTTTTTCATCTCAAATGAAGCCTCATACCCGGTTACCTGCCAGCAGGCAGTGTAAAGTTTTCCTCTCGCTTTTCGTTTGCCTATCCCTTTCGTTTTTCTCAAAATTATTTGCATGCTTTGATTGTTTTGTACGTCACGTCCTGTTGTAAATCGTAGCTAGCAATGGCGGCTGTGCTGATAAATTTATCATCAAAGCTGGCATAGGCAAGGGTTAATCGACTGGTTAACGAGTTTGGTTGAAATTGACAGTGTTCTTTAATCGTTCAGCGCAGTTTTGCTGACAGGACAATGTTTGTTTATTTGAAGTGATGCTGAACGACTTGTATTGCCTTATACGGCGCCGGTTATTTGCAGATGCGTTAGTTTACTATTGTAGACCTAGTAGCCTATTGTAGAATTGCCCTGATCTGTAAGCCTGCGTCAGTGTATGGCTGGGAAAGGAAATTAACAGTCCACGCGGAATTTAATTAGTCCGGTAAGCCTATTTATTGGTGTTGATTATACTTGTGCGAAGCTAGCAGCAGTGTTGCCAGTTGGGCCGTTTTACCGCCCAATTGGGCTGGTTTCGATGCGAAGTTGCGGGAAAATTTTAGAGTTTGCGGATTGCGGTTTCTTGGGCTACTTTTTGTTTAAAGCTGCGGGTTTTTGGGCAGTGTAGTAGCCTACCGGTACATCTTTTCTGAACATGTTTCAATGCTGATATGCATATAATTGTTTGTTTATCTAAGGGAGTCGAACCGTTTAGTTTTTACTGTTCAGGTTCGGTTTGGGTTCAACAGCGGTTTCAAATTTCGGTTCAGTTCCGGTTAAGGTTCAGATAAATTCAAACGCTCCGGTTTGGGTTCGCTCCAGTAAAAAATATTTCAAAACCGGTTTATAAAGTTCCGGTTCAGGTTCGCAGTAAAAAATGGTATAGCCTAGTTCATGGTTGGGAAAAATCGGTATTCGATTGCGATATTCTTTACTTTTTGTTCATCGAATTCACTGTAGCCTTTGCTTTTTTGAATGAGTATCGAATATGGTCTTGTCTTTACTTTTTTCTCGACGCAATTCGATGTTCCATATTCGATTCTTTTTCAGGTTGCTTTATCTCGCTTAATATATTTAAAATAATCGTTGGTATGTCATTACCTTGTTTTTGTAGATGAATTTTTTTTGTGCAAAAAAAAAACACAAAAAAGAAGAATTTTAGTAGCAAAGTTGCTTCGCATCGATAATGTCATATATAATGTCCGTCGTTTGTGTGTAAGTTACCGCATGAGTGTGAGGGCAACACAAAAAATGCTTGGCGTACACCACTACATGCTCAGTGTAATATCGAATATCGATTACCATATTCTTTATTTTTTACTTTTTTAAACTACCATCGAAATCGATTATTTTTTTACTTTTTGGTGAACTATCGAATATCGATTATTTCTTTACTTTTTCGGGTATCGATTCCCAACCCTGGCCTAATTGTAGAAACACAATTTGAAAAATGAAACGTACCGGTACAAAGCAATTTTTCTTCGCATTGACAGGACAATATAATGCATAAAATACTTGTAGTAACGCCAATTTCGAGATAATTAAATTGTTACTACGCTTTGACACCGGCGGCCTATAGGCCTACTTTGACAAAGAAACATATCTTCACGTTGACGGGCCAATTTTATACTGCTTGGAGTGCTGCGCTAGTACTGTATTTCTTTGAATATGAGCCTCCTTCAAAGTGACGCGTGTAACCTCACGGAGCGAGCCGCTTTTTCAATCGGTTCGGGTTTGGTTAAGGTTCGCAAGTACTCACATTATTCGGTTCAGTTCCGGTTCGCTCTTTGCGATTTTGAAAAATAAGGACCGACAAAAATATCGTAAAACCGGTTTGTAAAACTCCGGTTCGGGTTCGGTTTGGTTCCCTGGTTTATTTCCTCATTTATTTAAATGTCAAACGACGTATTTTCTTAAGTTTAGTTAGGTGGTCAAAGCTTCTTTACATTTGTTAAATTCCACAGTATGTTAATGATTATGATAATGTGCCTAAACCAGTGGGCTACCATTGGCAATCACTTGCCATCAATACTTTAAGTGTTAATGTACACTGCTTTTATACAATCCTTAATTTGCTTGTCACACTGTTTATGTTAGTTTGCCATACAGTTTTAATTTAGCTTGT